>ML819943.1:131668-175305 GCA_009831015.1 Picea engelmannii | reverse complement strand
ATCTCACAAGACCGCAGCCTTATCTCCTGTCGGGTTTTCGGACTTTCCAATGCTGAAATGTACTCATCCTCAGGATTCGCGATCTGTCGAATCCCGATATGCCGATATAATGATAGTTGGCCCTACAATGGACACTTTTCACTTTGTCAAGATTCCAGACTTTGCAATTTCGAAGTGTATGGACTTATTGTCCATGGGATTACCGATTTCCCAATGGATGACTTTCCTTTCGGGACTTTTTCCCGAATGCTCCGATTGCCACCACGCGTCCTCCTATGATGGATGGTCTTAATTGCTTCTCAAGATTTCAGAGTTTTCGCTGCTGAGATATTCCGACATCTTGTCCCTTCGATCTCTGAAATGTCGACGAACTCTTGATTTCATGAACGTCGATCTCCCGATGGCCACGCCTCTCGTCGGGACTTTCAACCTCCTGTTCACGAGGGCTTAACCCTCATGCATCTCTTAACAGATCCAATGGCTGTCAGGTTTTTCTGGCTAAGATCTAACGGCTCAGATCTTTCCCACCTTGTGCACTCTTCCACTACTTCATGGATTTGGAAAAGTCAACGGTCCAGATGTTCTCATGGATCGTGGGGGGGGGGGTCTACGATCCCGATTTCTTCGCTATTCACGAAGATAGAGGAAAAGGGGCAAGGTATGTAACTCCCTTGTTTCTTTCATCAATATAACGATCGTGAATGACCATGGGTCTTCCGACGAAATCTCATCCATTGATTGATACTTATCCCTATGCTGCTACTTTGGGATTTTAAGAGGGTCATTCCTCTTTGTACAGGGTTGTTAATACTTGCACAGCCAAGTCCTTTTTCTAGGTTCTTGGTAAACGTTTCCAAGGAGGGAATCTATGTGAAGAGATCTATTCTGGGGCATCCCTGGAGACAGATAAGGGTAAACAGCTTCCCGAGAATGGGCTGGAAGCCTGACTTGGTTCAACTTATGCATAATTAAATTCATTTATCAACATAATCCATGCGTGGGTTTTCTATTATAAGCATATACAACTACTAGTACTGATCAAAATACTACTCAGACATTCTTAAATTGAAAACATTCACAGTTCCACAGCTTATGAGCATAATTATCAAAATACATATATTTAAAGGTGCCAGAGGCAAAACACTTATTAGAAGTAACACCAGGGTTAAGCAACTGCTGAGAGGGGTGCTCGTTTCCACCCAATCCATAGGCTTAGTGACTCCCAGCGGATTTACCACTAGCCACCCCCGAACTGAGACCACGATGTTGTGAGACTGCATCTCTATTTGCGACTGACCAGGATCGAAGGTTGCAATCCTTCCTCTCTGCTATCAATCACTCTGCATAATGCCAGAGTTCTCCCCTCGTGTCTGCCCCCTAATCGCTTCTACCCGATGCCTTATCCTCTTGCGAGGTTGTGTGTGGCACGATTACCCTCACACTGATCAGGTTTGATAGCTCTACGGATGGGAGGTTCACCTCCCATCTGTCATTAAACCATCTACCTACCAGCCTGCGAGACATTTAATTCAGGGCCAGCGAGCCGCTTGTGGTTCTCCGGGCCAGTGGAGTCCAAATACGGTATTAATTCTCAGTGGAAGTTAATGCCACCTTTCCAGGTGCCTTCCACCGCCATCGTGGTCTCTTTTTCTGTACATCCCCTCTCAGTAGTCCTGCAATATAAATTCATAATGTTATTCACATTTATTGACCTTTTACCACAAGGTCCATTTACATCACATATTCACATTTATGAGTTTTCCACAGTTCTTGGCCAACCCAGTTATTTTTACAAACTAGGGGAAACAAGGTGTTACAATTACCTCCCCCTTAAAAGGAACATCTGCCTCGATGTTCTTATCTACTAACATGAATTGCATGTATAGAAGTAAACAAAATCGGATATGCCTGTCTCATGGCATCCTCCATTTCCCATGTAACCTCATATGGGCCAAAATGTTTCCACTGCACCTTGACCTATGCAATGGCTCTGTTCCGGAGCGGGGTTTCCTTTCTATCCAGTATGCATTGGGGTTCTGGTAGAAATTCTCCCTCCAGTTCCACCTGGATCATAGACCAGTCAATTATATGATTAACATCATGTACATATTTCTTCAATAATGAAACATGGAAAACATTATGTGCTTTTACTGTGGGAGGAAGTGCTAGCCGATAGGATACAGGTCCCACTCTATCTAGAAACTCAAAGGGTCCACAATACCAAGGTGCCTACTTGGCACAAGCTCCCATTATCAGGGAACTCCTTTTGGGCTTAATTCTGAGATATACATGGTTTCCCATTTTGAACTCTCTTGGAGTTCTCTTTTGATCAACATAACTTTTTTGTCGGTTCTGAGTGACCTTCAGATTTTGTTTTATTTGAGTTACTTCTTCTTCCATTTCTTTCAACATGTTGGGTCCAAAAGAAATCCTATTTATAGGATTACTCCAACTGACTGGGGTATTACACGGTCTACCATAGAAGACCTCGAAGGGACTCATCTTTAAGGATGCTTGGTAGCCGTTGTTGTAGGCGAATTCTACCAATGGCAGGTAGTCTTCCCATTTCCTGGGTTGATGCATTACATGCATCCTTAACATATCCTCTAATATTTGATTCACTCTTTATGTCTGTCCGTTGGTTTGAGGGTGATAGGTGGTGCTAAACAACAATTTGGTCTTTAAACCCGCCATCAGTGATTTCCAAAAGTTGGAAGTAAATTTTGTGTCTCTGTTAGATATTATCTCTCTCGGCATACCGTGCAGTAGAAATATCTCTTTCATGAATATATGGGTGATATCTATCACCTTGTAGGTTGATTTGATGGGAATGAAATGAGAATACTTGCTCAACTTATCCACCACCACCATAATGGCATCAGTTTGTTTGGTCGAAGTTGGTAATCCAGTGATAAAATCCATGGAGATGGTTTCCCATTTACATTCTGGAATGGGTAAAGGGTGTAATAGTCTTGCTAGGTGTCGATGTTCTTCTTTAACCTGTTGGCACTCTATGCATTGGGCCAAATATTTGGCTATGGATTTCTTCAATCCAGGCCAATAAAATTGTTTCCAGGTGGCAGTGATAATTTTCTGGTATCCTGGGTGTCCAGTGTATGGTCTTTTATGTATTTCATCCATAATGAACCTCTTCAAGTCGTCACAATTTAGAATGTACAACCTATCTCTATAAGTGAGCAGACCTCCTTCTGTCATCTGGTAGCCTTCATATTTTTCTCCAGCAGGTTCTTTATGTAGGTATAGGGTCATAGTTTGAACGAAGGAATCTGTTTCTTGTGCATTTCTGACTCTGTTCTTGACATCTGTCTCCCAGGTACTCACTACTGCCAGGTGAATCATTTTCTGGCTTCTACTAAGGGCATCAACCACCCTATTTTCTTTCCCTTTAATGTGTTTGATTTCAAAATCAAATTCACTAAGGAGGGCCATCCATCTAGCTTGTCTAGCATTGAATTTTGGTTGGTCAAACAAATATCACAATCCACAGTGATTTGTCATAAGTACAAATTTTCTTCCCAAGAGGTAATGCCTCCACATTTTCAAGGCATGCACTATGGCAGCCATTTCTAGATCATGAGTCACATAGTTGACCTCATGTTCATTCAATTTTTGGGATTCATAGAAGATCACCTTTCCTTCCTGCATAAGGACTCCTCCGAGCCCTTCTTTACAAGAATCTGTGCACACAAGGAAGTCATCTTCTGGGTCAGCGATTTTCAACATGGGTGCGTGGGTTAGTAGATGTTTCAAGGTTTGAAATCTTTCTTCACATTATTGTGTCCACATGAATTTTATCCCCTTCTTCTGGAGGGCAGTGATTGGACAACCAATCTTGGAGAATCCTTTTATAAATCTCCTATAGTATCCCGCCAATCCCATAAAGGATCTGATGTCTGAGACATCCTTTGGGGTAGACCATTCCATGATAGACCTGATCTTTTTAGGATCTACTACTACCCCTTCCTCGGACAGAACATGTCCCAAGTAATGTATTTTCTTCTGAAAGAAGTCACATTTGTTGAATTTAGCATAGAGTTGATGCTCTCTTATCACTTGTAGCACAAGTCTAAGATGCTCTTCATGTTCTCCTCTATTCTTAGAGTAGATTAATATGTCATCAATGAATACTAGTAAAAATTTATCTAAAAATTTACTGAGTACATTGTTCATTAAGCACATGAAAGTGGCAGGGGCATTGGTTAACCCAAATGGCACTGCCACAAACTCATAGTGACCATACCGTGTCCGAAAAGCGGTTTTATGGATGTCTTCACCCTTGATTCGGACTTGATGGTATCCCGACCTCAAGTCAATATTTGAGAAAATAGATGCTCCTCCCAACTGATCGAATAAATCATCGATCTTGGGAAAGGGGTACTTGTTCTTTATGGTTACTTTATTAAGTTGTCTATAATCTATACACAGTCTAAGGGTGCCATCCTTCTTTTTCACAAACATGACTGGTGCTCCCCATGGGGACACGCTGGGTCGAATATAACCCTTATCCATCATTTCTTTCAGTTGCAATTTGAGTTCAACTAAATCAGGTATGCTCATCCGGTAGGGTGTCCTAGACACCGGCACCGCTCCTGGTGCGAGCTCTATCGAGAATTCAATGTCTCTTCTCAGAGGTAGACCCGGTACCTCTTCCAGAAACACATCTCTGTATTCTCTCAGGATAGGGTGTTCATCAGGGCTTGGTTTAGAACCTTCAGTTGTTTTCAACACCTGTATTGCATATAGGGGACATCCCTTTCGGCAATACTTTATCATTTGCAGGGATGATATTTTTCTCACCCAGACCGGTTTTCAGATCCCTTGAAGGGTTATCCTTTTTCCTTCTTTTCTCACACATTCTAAGGTTTTATGGTAACATTCCAATTTGGCTTTATGGGCGGACAACCGGTCCATACCAATCAACAGATCGTATGATCCCAGGGGTAATACGTTAAGGTTTGCTTGGGTGGGGAATTCACCCAACATTAACTGGCAGGCTGGTATGGCCTCTACCACCTTTCTTTTAGTGCCAGTGGCTAACTGTACCAACCATGGCTTGGTTTGTTTTTGTGGCTGTAGCTTACACTTATCCACAGTCTTAGGGGCTATATAACTCAAATTTGAACCAGGGTCAATTAAAACAGACACTAGATGGTTGAAAATCATACCTTCTATTTCCACCACTGAAGCTTGGTGGTCACCTTGGTTATTATCCAAGGCTGCATAAATTTGTGGCACACTCCTTTCCACCTCATTGACTGTGGTAGCTTCCTGAAGGTTATAAACTTTCTGACTGTTTTGTTGTCAGTGTGGATAGTCTCTCAGGAGATGCTCTTCTCCGCAACCCCAACATTTCAGAGGTTCTTTCTTTGGGTTATTACTCTTTACTGGTATAGGTCTAGAAGTTTTATTTCCGTCTGATGATGGAAAGTTCTACTGGAGTACACTCCAGGTTGAAAAGTTCATTCTGGGGTTCTTCTTGTAGCTCTTAAATCTTAAGGATTTAATCCCCTTTTTTTGAAATCTCAAACCACTCTTCTATCTCCAGTCTCCACGAGACTCTGCCCGATGTCCATATTGTTCATGACAATATGTTGCCTTTCAAATAGTGTCTTCTAAGGTCTTTGGCTTGTCGAATTCAATTCGGTTCCGGTATTCCTTGGGTAGCCCACTGATGAAGCGTTGCTCCTTCGCCTTCTCTGCTTTGATGTAGGGTACATATCTCAATAATTCGAGGAATTTGTTGGCATATTCCTCTAAAGTGAGTTGTCCCAGTTTGAGTTCATAAAACTCTTTATCCTTCTCATCAAAATATCTTTCCGACAAATAATTCTTTCGGAAGTACTTTTCAAATCATTTCCAAGACAGGTCCTCCTTCCAGACCCCCTTCATGTTCTTAAGATCTTCCCACCAGAGGGAAGCATTTTTGTTTAGATTGAAAGTGGCCACTCGGGCCTTCAAATTCTCTGAAAATTCATGGACTCTGAAATATTTCTTCAGTATAAGTAGCCAAGCCTCGGCTTCCTCTCCCTTCTTTATCTCACTGTCGAAGGAGTGAGGTTTGGCCTTTATGAATTCTTCAAACTTATGACCCTTGGAAGTATTTTGTTTCTTCTGTTTTCTTTGAGAATAGGAACTGGTCCTGCTGCTGGAAGAGCCTTCTGAATTGACATCTTCCTTCTCTGTGGAATTGTCTAGCACTGGTCCTTTACCTCTGGGGCAGACCTTCCTTGAGGTGCTTCTCTCAGTATGGCCACTGATACGACCATGTTTTTGCATCTCAGGTTCATGTTGCACTTGTCATTGTAGGTCAGATAAGCTCTGCAGTAAAACTGCATTAATTTCGGTTTGATTTTCTTGTTCTTTCATCATCCTTTCATTGTTGGCCTTGCATCTTTGCAATTCAACCATGAGACTCCTCACAGTCTCGACTAGGTCTGGAGGGGTTCCTATTGCTCTTCTTTTGTTAGACTCTTTGTCTCTATTGTGGGAGCCTTCTCCCACCTCTTGGTGAGTCACCATAATCTGCGTTTGTAGATTCCCACGGCTGATCATACGCTTGAGTGAAAAGACAAATGCTAGCTATTAGTCAAGAGTTAAATACATTTTTATAATTTGTGCCTAATTTATAACTCTTTCACATGCATACACAGTCGGGTTCTCGTTTTCTAGGTTTTCAATCTTGGACAAGAAATTTACATTAGGAGGTTACTCTTCATATGAGTACTTCAAACAGAGCTTATACGCAACTCGTTCATGAGCCCAATCAGGCCGAGTATTGTAACCATGCTCTGATACCACTTTGTCACATACCCACTACCTAAATTGGATTTTTCTAGTCTTCTGCCGGATCAGAACCCCTAAATATCCATGGAGGCCCAACGTAAGCTGGCTCTTTCTCTCTCCTTCTCTATTCCCATGTGATCGCGGGTCATGATCACGGTTCAATTTGAACGCAGTGCCTATTTGTATTTCGCGCCTCGGCACTACAGTAATGTCTAATCATTCGACTCTGCAACCGTCGAACCCTGTCAGGGATAACGACCGGCCAATGGGGACAAATCCCAACAGGGGTAGATAACCACCAATGAGAACAGGCCCCATCGCGCGGTTAAGTGGAATACAGGTGGAAAAAATGGAAACTCGACACGGTAGTCGACATGACAGGAGGGGGGGGCCACTTCACACGCCACACTATTCCGGACCCCCCCCATTAAAGGCAGAATGGCAAGGGGGTTCTGGAATCCACTTGAGATCCATTGATCATGATGAGTTAATCTCGACCATTCAAGAGTTTCACGTCCAATTCTAGACCCCCCCCTACTGCTAAAGGCAGAACAGTAAGGGGGCTCCAGAATGGAACCTCAGCCGTAGATCTGGACGGGTGGACTTTGGCCGTCCATATCTACTCGCCGCTTATCCTAAAGCATATTCACATCCTAGCTTAAGTTGACGTCTCATCTCCACATCTAATGGTCATTACAGACCCTGAGATCCTCTGAAATAATCTCATCCATTCATCGGGGTTTATCATCACGAGAATTCAGACTCTCGATCACGGGACCCACAAATCCTTGATCCCCGGTTTCCCGATGTCGTTAATCTCTCGACACGTGGCCTCCGTCAATTGGATGACTCAGATCTACTCCGGGGTTTCCACCATGGGAAATCCCGAACTCTTTTCAACAGGAACCCCGATTCCACGATTCCCGATGAGCCAATTCACCGATATGGTCCCTTACATGTTAGCCCTCCTAGCTAAACTCCTGGCCCACGTGACCACTATCTCACAAGATCGCATCCTTATATACTATCAGGTTTTTGGACTTTCCAATGTCGAAATGTACTCGTCCTCAAGATTCGCAATCCATCGAATCCCGATATGCCGATATAATGACAGTTGGCCCTACAATGGACGCTTTTCACTTTGTCAGGATTACAGACTTTGCAATTTCGAAGTGTATGGACTTCTTTTCCACGGGATTCCTGATTTCCGGATGGATGAATTTCCTTTCGGGACTTTTTCCTGAATGCTCTAATTGCCACCACGCGTCCTCCTATGATGGATGGTCCTGATCGCTTCTCATGATTTCAGAGTTTCCGCTGCTGAGATATTCTAGGATCTTGTCCCTTCGATCTATGAAATGCCGATGGACTCCTGATTTCAGGAATGTCGATATCCCGATGGCCACGCCTCTCGTCAGGACTTTCAACCTCCTATTCATGAGGGATTAACCCTCATAAATCTCTTAACAGATCCAATGGCTGTCAGGTTTTTCTGGCTAAGATCTAATGGCTCATATCTGTCCCACCTTGTGCACTCTTCCACTACTTCATGGATGTGGAAAAATCAATGATCCAGATGTTCTCATGGACCGTGGGGGGGGTCTACGATCCCAATTTCTTCGTTATTTACGAAGATAGAGGAAAAGGGGCAAGGTATGTAACGCCCTTGTTTCTTTCGTCAATCTAACAGTTGTGAATGATCATGGGTCTTCCAAAAAAATCTATTCCGTTGATCGATACTTATCCCTACGTTGCTACTTTGGGATTTTAAGAGGGTCATTCCTCCTCGTACAGGGTTGTTAAGACTTGCACAGCCAAGTCCTTTTTCCAGGTTCTTGGTAAACCTTTCCAAGGAGGGAATCTTTGTGAAGAGATTTATTCCGGGGCATCCCTGGAGACAGATAAGGGTAAAAAACTTCCCGAGAATGGGCTGGAATCCTGACTTGGTTCAACTTATGCATAATTAAATTCATTTATCAACATAAGCCATGTGTGGTTTTTTTGTTATAAGCATATACAACTACTAGTACTGATCAAAATACTTCTAAGACATTCTTAAATTGAAAACATTCACAGTTCCACAACTTATGAGAATAATTATCAAAATACATATATTTAAAGGTGCTAGAGGCAAAACACTTATCATAAGTAACACCAGGGTTAAGCAACTATTGAGAGGGGTGCTCATTTCCACCCAACTGTAGGCTTAGCAACTCCCAGTGGATTTACCACTAGCCACCCCTGAGCTGAGACCACGATGTTGTGAGACTGCATCTCTGTTTTCCAGTGACCAGGAGCGAAGGATGCAATCCTTCCTCTCTGCTATCACTCACTCTGCATAATGTCAGAGTTCTCCCCTCGCGTCTTCCCCCCAATATCTTCTACCCATGCCTTATCCTCTTGCGAGGTTGCGTGTGGCGCATTTACCCTCGCGCTGATCAGGTATGACGGCTCTATGGCTGGGAGTTTCACCTCCCATCCCTCATTAAACCATCTACCTACCAACCTGCGAGACATTTAATTCAGGGCCAGCGAGCCGCTTTTGGTTCTCCGGGCCAGTGGAGTCCAAATACGGTATTAATTCTCGGTGGAAGTTAATGCCACCTTTCCAGGTGCCTTCCACCGCCATCATGGTCTCTTTTTCTGTACATCCCCTCTCATCAGCCTTGCAATATAAATTCATAATGTTATTCACATTTATTGACCTTTTCCCACAAGGTCCATTTACATCACATATTCACATTTATGAGTTTGCCACAGTTCTTGGCCAGTCCAATTATTTTTACAAACTAGGGGAAACAGGGTGTTACATGGATAAATGGTTAATAAATCCAAGCTTACAATTATGGTACATCATCATAGAAAATCGACAAGTAGGGAAACAATTGCCACAGTTGGAAAATAATTTTTACACTTTCAAGGCGAACAACCAAACAAAACCTTCCAAGTTGATAGACCAGAGGATAGAAAGGTGTGTCACTTGTATTAAGAAAGGGAAAGGGTAGACTTCTGGAGGCAAATAGTAACAAATGTTTATTCCATCCTATTTTTGGAGCTAGAGAACAAAGAAAAGAAGAAGCCTTGTTCGCATGGAGGAAGACAAGGGAGAAATAAGTGAAACACTTCATTTTTTCATTTGTAACCGAAACTTTTAGAATGATTAGAATTCAAAGCGTTTTAATCTTGTATAAATATAAATTTTGAAAATAGAATAGGGGATTTTTTCTTTTGGCCGTATTGTAACAAAAAAAATTTCCTTCGCCAGAATTAATACAAGAGAAATTGAAGACTCCATATTCCATCAAGATTGAGTTATGTGTTTTCCTTTGTTATTTCGTATTTAGCATCATTTCTTTTATATATCTTTGATGAATGCTTAGCTGCAATTTAGTACAACTTCTATTGTGGTGATCAATTGTTTTAGTCATCTAATCATTTACAACTTTTCCTCTATATTGGCTATCAACAGGTACAAGACCTGTGAATTACTTAGATTTCTATATCTTATGCTTCATTAAAGTTTTCCTATCTATTTTCTTCTTCTGTCGCAAGGTGATATTTTTATTTGATGGATGCCTCACATTGTTCAATAGCTTTAGGTTGTCTTTCTTTTCATACACAATTTTCAAGGTTAACTCAGGTACGGAAAACAACCTTTGATTTTGTTATATGATTAATTCAAAGTTTTTGGAATTTTTCTCATACAATCTAAAATAGAATCAACAACCTAAAAAGAAACATCCCTTAAATTTTTGTTCCTCCATGACTGTGCCTACTACAAGACAACCCAATATCAAACTCGGTCTCACATATCAAACCATCATCACTTTAAACCCATTTGAAACCATCCTGAAAACTTCCACCACCCAGGTCGAACTTGAACGTTCATGGGAAGCCATTGAATGGGACATAAGAATTCAAGAACAATTGGAAGCTAGACATAGACAACTCAAAAATCAGCCTTAGCTTATTTTCCTAAAAGTTATTTTCTTCGTGGTTTATCATTTACCCTCTTTTTGGATGCCTAGACTCTACACTTTATAGTCTTAAGTACATACTCTTGAACAACATTTTTTTTGGCGTCGTTGTCGAGGATAGAGATACGTAATCATTTTCCATGGGAGAACAAAATTTGCAAGTTTCTACTCTTTGATAGTGAACAAAGAGTGAACACCTTATAAAGGATAAGTTTTTATTATTCACTTGGTGACTCCACGTTTAAGTAAGCTAGAATGTGGTCGAAGGAACACGAGACAAAACCCAGATGGTAAACATACGACACCTATTTTTGATCCCCAAAAAATACTAAAAACAAGAGGTTCCCTTAAGCCAACTGTTGAAATCTACCAGCTTAGGCACACACAACCTAAGGCTAAGATTTCGCTTGAAACTATAACTTCACAAGAAGATCCCACCAAAACCATTTTCGAAGAAATGTCATCCAAGCCAGTTGAGGTCGAAACCCTAAAACCAAATTTATCTTTCCTGGAAATTAAATGTGAAAATCATACAACTACCTCCTTCATAAACAAAAGTGAGAATCCCTCAGTAAATTGCACGTCGATTGATATCCCAACAACTCTTTGGTTGGATTTCTGGACCTCATAAAGTCTCAAAAAGTACATCATATACTCGGATTCCATGCCTGCGGGTTCTCCCATTTACATCTCTTGTAAATTAGAGGATCCTATCCCCTGTATCCCATTCCCCCCTTTTTCAGTTTTCTCATCTCCCGAGGAAGATAAAGATTCTCTATACATCTTCCAAAACCCTCTATACAACATACTGGTTTCCTCTCCTAGAATATCTATGGTGGCTGCCAGAGTTGGAGGAGTTGGGGCTGCTGTAGGAGGAGGAGGGGGAAGCAAGGGCCACCTCCAACCCCTGGGATTTTCACTATAGTAGATGCCAGATACGCTCCTCCAGTCCTCCCAATACCTCTTCATGATCTACCCAAAAGCTACATGAAAAACCTAACTAAGTTTACAGGGGAAGGAGACCTAACCACGACTGAGCATATAAATTTATTTGATCAATTCGAAGATATCCTAGGTATTGAACATGAATATGTGTATTCATGGTTGTTTTTCCAAACTTTCAAGGGACATGTGAGAACCTAGTTTTGAAGTCTGCCTACAGGTTCGATATTATCTTACGATGCTCTAGAAATCTCTTTTCTCAGGCAATGGGGTGAAATAAAATATCACTTATACTATTTAATCGAGTTTGGGGCTTTAAGAAAGAAAAGTTCAGAAACTGTTATCGAATTCATACAAAGGTTTAACAAATTATATAATAAAATCCCAATTGAAGTTAAACTATCCCAACTTGCAGCCAAGGTAACCTTTGCAGGAGCCTTCAAACCTGATTTCACATTATTATTAAGAGATAGAAGAGGGTCCGACCTAACCCGAATGCAATATGATGCCGTAGATATTGAATCAAACATGATGTCTTTTGGAAAATTAAAAACAAAAATAGAAATGGGAAACAGAGAGACCAGACATTTTAGAGAACAAGCGGGACCCTCAGGATCTGGGAGGTCCTCAGATGATAAAATGGATGA
Source organism: Picea engelmannii (assembly GCA_009831015.1). Lineage (NCBI taxonomy): Eukaryota > Viridiplantae > Streptophyta > Pinopsida > Pinales > Pinaceae > Picea > Picea engelmannii. Next base: position 162,935 of record ML819943.1, on the reverse strand, counting down.
TATGGATAGGATAATAAGAGAGCTATCATATAAAATTTCAAGGATGGAGCTATATCAATCCAAAACAAATCAATTCGTTAAGAGAGATTTTAAAAGAAACCCAAATCCTCAAATACAACAAAGACAAAATAAAACTGAAGATCAAAAAGTTCAAACTCTAAAAAATGAAAATTTCATAGGAGGGAATGATATGAAAGAATTTGAGGATCTAGAAGAAGATGTGAACAATTTGGGTGATGATTGTCTACAACCTCATTTGAATAAGGAATATTATGAGAGGTCTCTGAACACAAAAAATCTTTCAAATAAAGATAACAACATAAATAATACAAATGATTTTTCATATTAGGGAATAGTCGATACTATAATGTTCGAGTTCCAACATAAGTACAATCTAAGGCCTAAAAAAAAATCTATATCGACTAGCCAACTAATGAAAATCCTACCAAGAGGTGAAACATACGAGCCCACTCCAAAATACATCGAGATACAAAATACCAAAATTAAGTAGGTTGAGATCCAGACTGGAAAATCTAAGGTAGCCAGAACACACATGTTGGAAACAAAAATAATTGAAAATAAAGCAATGCAAAAAAAGAAGTTAGAAAGGAAGGAGATCGAATCTTCAACCAAATAAATAGATAAACTCATGGGAGGATTCAACCTAGAAAATGAGATAAACAAGATCAAGATACCAATACCCTTGGTCGAATTGTAAAAGAATCCTGCATACTGAAAGCGACTAACCAAAATGATAAATTTTTCGTATTTAGAGAGTCAGTCTGACGTGATAAATTTGGAAGATGATAATCCTAGTATAACTTTTGGTCCACATTTTGAAGGTGTCGGGGATACCGTTGCCCCCTTCTAAATTACACTAAATGTGCATGATCGTCTGATGCATAATTGCATGTTGGATTTTGGAGCCTCACATAACATGATGCCCAAGTCTATTATGGACAAACTAGGCCTCAAAATCACCAGGCCATATGGGCATCTATATTCTTTTGATTCAAGGAGATTTAAGTGTATGGACATGATCAAAGATTTAGTGGTAACTCTTGCTCAGGTTCTAGTAAAAAGTGTTCTAATGGATGTAGTTATTGTTGATATACCTCCGAAGTATGGTTTTCTATTATCTAGGTCTTGGGGAGCCAAGTTTGGGGGATCTCTTCAGCTAGACATGACCTACACCACGATTCTTGTTTTCGGAAGACAGTTCACTTGGTTATACAGGGAAACACGATTGGCATATATAGTAAGTGATCCAAAGAATCCTAATAATTACCCTGTTTATGTTGCCGATCAAGACCTAAGAAATTGTATTTTATCTTTTGATGATGGTGTAAATAGTGGTATAGAAGAAAATTATATAGAGGAAAATAAATCAAAAAAGATAGATGAAAATGTGTATAGCACTGGAATTTGGAAAAAAAAATTTGATGGCGCCTTGTCATGTGAAGAAGCGGGTACATGAGTACTTTTGTAGCACCTGAAAATGAATTTGTTATCCCCTTTTCTTACAGACTACAGCGGGACATAGATTACACAAACAATGTATGTGAGTATGAAGCCCTAGTCTTGGGGTTAGAAGCTGCCAAGAAACTAAACATAAAGAACTTAAAAGTCTATGGAGATGTGGAATTAATTGTGAAGAAAGTGAATTGGCAATATCAGGCCAAACACCCAAGATTGAGATCTTATAGGAACTGTGCCTGGGATTTGATGGAAAATTTCTTCTCATCGGTTAAGGTTCATTACATTCCTCGTATAGAAAATCTACAAGCTGATTCATTAGCCAAAGCAACCTCAACTTTTGCAACCCCTATAGCTTTCAAACTAAAGTATCACATAGAGGTGAGGCACAGACCCTCCATACCGAACAATATACAGCACTGGCAGGTGTTTAAAGATGACGAACATATAAGAGAATTCCTTGAAATGGTGGATGATTTCGCTGAAACTCACATTGACCAAGAAAACCAAAAAGACCATTCATGGATTATGTAAGAGGGGAAAGATCCTTAAGAGTTCCATGAAAAGATCGCGAATCACCGCATGTTAGTATTAAAAAACAATCAAATCCCTAAAAGACCAATCCCTCTAGAAATACTGTTTGACCAAAATGACATGTCTTTAAAATATACTTTGCAACCTCAACCAGAAGAAGTTGAAGATTGCGACATAGGGACCAAAGAGGAGCCTATAATAGTAAAAATATCAAAGTATCTTCCTCCTGAGATGAAAGGTAAGTATGCATATTTACTCGAGCAGTATAAGGACATGTTCATTTGGTATTATGACGAGATGAGAACCTATGACACCACTATGATCAAACACAAGATACCTTTAAAGCCCAGTGTTAAACCCTTCAAATAGAAACTCAGGCAAATCAATCCCATTTTATTGCCCGTGATTGAAAAGGAAGTTAAAAAGATTTTTGACGCAAAAAAAATTGTACCACTAAGATACTCCGATTGGGTAGCTAACCTGGTCTTGGTTAGGAAGAAGAGTGGAGAGATCAGACTATGTGTAGATTTTAGAAATCTAAATAAATCCTCTCTCAAAGACAATTATCCACTACCCAAAATGGATCACATTATGGAAAAGGTGGTTGGGGAAAATACAATGTCAATGATCGATGGGTTTTCCGGTTACAATCAGATTGTTGTCAACGAGCACGATAAAGAAAAAACATCCTTCACCACCCCTTGTGGCACATTTATGTATGACAAAATGCCTTTTGGTTTAATGAATGCAGGTGCTACCTTCCAACATGCTATGGATATTGCCTTCGTTGGCAAAAGAGATAAATTTGTAGTTATTTATCTTGATGATCTAACTGGTTTTTCCAAATCTGATGAAGATCATCTTATACATCTCAAGCAAACGTTCGAGAAATGTCACAAATTTGGTTTGTCTTTAAATCCCAAGAAATCTCACTTTGCGATGTAAGAAGGTAAACTCTTGGGCCATATTATCTCTCGAGACGGAATTAAAATTGATCCTAAAAGGGTCGAAGCCATAGACACTATAAATATTCCTATAAATGTAAAGAAAATTCAATCATTTTTAGGAAAATTAATTTTTTGAGAAGATTTATCCCGAACTTCGTTGAAATCGTGAAATTGATCACAGATATGTTGAAGAAGAACAACGAAGTCAAATGGATGGCTGAAGTTAAAGCGTCATTTTCACTTATCAAGAAAGTTATAGGTGAAGCACCTGTGTTGGCTAGCCCTAATTATCTAAAAGAGTTTCAGATTTTCTCATTTGCCTATGAACACACAATTGCGACAATACTCCTCCAAAAGAATGAAGAGGGTTTCGGGCAACCAATAACATTATTCAGTAAAAGTCTTAGAGATGCAGAATTGAAATATGATATAGTGGAAAAGTAGACATATTCTATGGTGAAGGCACTGAAGGCTTTCAGAACCTACGTGTTACACTCCAAGGTAATTCCATATGTGCCCACCAGTTTTGTAAAAGATATATTGGTTCAGCCCAACAGTGACGGGAAGAGGAGTCGGTGGCTTGCTAAAATTCAATAATTTGACCTAGAGGTGAAACTGATGAAGCTCGTAAAAGGATAGGGTTTGGCTAAGCTCTTAGCTGAATCAAATTTGAGAGACCTCGAAATAAATGGCCTGCAAGAATATGAAGGATGTGTGGACATAGATGAATTTGATGACCAAATAGATACAACCAGAATCGAAGAGAATTTTTCCTCATCGAGTTGGTATAAAGACATAGTATCTTACCTTCTGACCCTGAAGTGCCCAAGTGATTTCTCTCCATCTAAGGCTAGGACACTAAAATTACATGTGGTAAAGTACTGTATATCCAAAAGCCAATTGTATTGGAAAGACCCTCTAGGTTTTCTACTAGTTTGTTTAGTAGAATCAGAAACATAAAAGTTTATAAACGAATTTCATGAAGGAGTATGTGAAGGAAATCACGCATGGAGAGCAACAACTTATAAAATCTTGAGGGAAATATATTACTAGCCTAAACTATTCTCAGATGTCAACGCCAAATTTAGAGCTTGTAACACTTGCCAATTGTTCACAAGTAAGCAGAAACTCCCAGCATTACCTTTGGTCCCGATTAAAACGGAAGCCCCATTTCAACAATGGGGTTTGGATTTTATAGGAGAAATTAACCCACATTCCAGTGCTCAACACAAATGGATCCTGACCACTACAGATTATTTCACCAAATGGGTGGAAGCTATTCTGACTAGAAAAGCGATAGATTTAGTGGTGATAGATTTTCTGGAAGAAAACATATTATCTAGATTTGTCTGTCCCCAAAAAATAGTTACAGATAATGCCCAAGCATTCAAATCTATGGAAATGGTCAACTTTTGCCAAAAATACAATATTATACTGGGTCATTCTATGACATACTATCCCCAAGGAAATGGGCTTTCCGAATCATCAAATAAAATCTTAATTACCATAATCAAGAAAGTGTTGAACGAAAACAAAAAATCTTGGCATGTGAATTTGATGTACACCTTGTGGGAGAATTAGATAGGCACCAAGAAATATATTGGAACTTCTCCATTAAAAATGGTATGCGGGACCGACATAGTGTTACCCATAAATCTATCCCCTACCCGTGATGAAACTTTGGCAGGATGAGAAAGAATAATTGAACCACATCACAAGAAGAATAAATCAGTTGATCGAAGTTCAACAAAACAAAATGGAAGTGGATGAAATACTACAGAAATATCAAGACAACATGAGATCATTGTTCGATCATAAGGATAAAGACAGGGAATTCCTGCTTGGCAATTTGGTTTTGAAATGGGATGCTAGGAGGGAAGACTAGACAAAACATGGAAAATTTTAACATATTTGGTATGGACCATTCAAAGTCACAGCTTTTGAAGGGAAGAACTCGTTTCTACTAGAAAATTTGGACGTTAAAATCTTCAACATCCTATCAATTGGCGTTATCTGAAGAACAATATGCAATAAATGATTTCCAAAATTCCATTGTATATACCGGTTTGTGTTTTATGCTTTTGTAGAATTTCGGTAAATTTTACTTTCATCACAAATAAAACAGGTTAGTGATCTCCTAGAAGTAGGGATATGAAATATTCAACACACTAAATTCCATAAATCTTAAAACCCTGACACTCTTCATGTTGTTTTCTTACAGGATTCTAGTTTACAACCCAAACATCAAAAAGAATAAAATGGATGGTCATGTATCGGGAAATCGATTCGCCTGAAACAGGTGATAAAAGATAAATTACTAAGATGAGAACGAAACGGTAAGGCTAAAGGTATGAATTCCCGAAATATATGGATTTCAAATGAATGTCACTTAGGTGTAACAATGGTCTCATGAGTATGAACATATTCGCTCGATGTGTTATCAAAAGAACAAGTTTTTACTGTGGATTCTAAAAAGTTCCCCTGGATAAGATAAAAATAATTAAGATAAGCAGAAGAAATAAAGCGTCCACAAAGAAAAAAGTTCCAAGAGTCAGGATTGCATTATAATGCCTGTGCTTATGAAATCTGAAACCTTCTCTGTCACTGTCTTCCAAATCTTTGGTTTCCCCCCCCTGAATCGAGATGCCTTCCCATGGCCTCCACAAAGGGAGAAGAAGTTACACTTTAGCTCTGAAAGATAAAAAATGATTTTCTTTAGAAAAGGGCGGGGGAAGGTCCTCACAGCTCCCCGAATATTACTGAATTAAGATATGGATAGGCTAATCCTAACTCTCTTAGTTATTTCAACAAGTTTTAATGATTAGTCTTGCTCAAAAGAAGGCCCCTGGAAATAAATTCTCCCATGAGTTTTCCTACAGACTAAAATATTTTGAAGGTCAAAGGAAAAGTGATCTAGAGTAATCAAAGTGACTTAAAAGACTTCTGTTGCAATTTTATACACAGACATCACCCCTGGTATACTCTTTACTAATTAATTGCCCCCAATTCATTTCAAAGAAAAATAGAAGACAGATGGTGAAAGAAAATTCAAAAAAATTGATTGCCTCCATCTAGTGTGAGAAGAGATGATGAAAGGAAATTCATAAAATTATTGCCCTCATCTCGACATTTAATTGCAAAGTTACAACTTGAAGTGGTGAAAGGAAATTCAATAAAGGGAATCAGATAACTTCAACGGGGTATTGAATAGGCTCGCTGACAATGAAGAAATGTCTAGGATATCTGTAAGGATGTTATACATGAATTATATTGTACTCTGGTAATTAGCTTTCTTTGAAATATGATCTACATCCCAAGTTCATGCAGGACTCCCCGATTAAAAATGTTGAAATTACTTCACCTTGATTCAAGCAAAATCAATAGAACCTGTTAAAATTCTTAAGGTTGTTTTGATTATCTTAAGCAGACTTGAACTCAACGTTAGGGAAGAGGAATTAATCAAATGGACTAAAGTTTAKATTGGAAGGCGTTTAAGTTTTGAAATCTTTCAGGGGATAAAAATGAAATCTCCAATTCTCTTTATACCCTTTTTTGAAAAAGTTTTGCAGAAGCGAACTAATGACTCCATTTACCCAATAAAGGCACTTGGTCTACTATTCTTCTCGTCATGCAGGGAGACAAGATCCCTAGTTGGATCCTATGTTGGAACACATGTAATTTTTCAAGTACTCTTTTTATCAAAAGGTTGGAGCCACCTATCTTCTAAATAGAAAAGCGATACACATAAGCCTGAAAAAAATCAGATTTCGGGATTTTGTAGATATTACGGTTATACATATCAAAGCTCTAAATGTCCCAACACGTGAAATAGTGAAGTTGTTTCAAGTTAATCATGATTATCAAAAAATTAAGAAAGGATTATCAGTTTTAATAAAATGTTCTTTCGTGTTTCAGGAGTCACACCTCGAACGCCCTTCGATTTCCCGGCATCCGAAGTTGCGAAATTAACTTAAAATAAATCTAGTTAATCAGAAGAATAATGTTAATTAATCCATAGTTAATCGTTATTGCGATATCGTGACTCGATGGTTTTTACCTCGAAGCAACATGTTTGTAGCCTGATACCCGAGGTCAAGAATTTTTTTAATTGATCTTGGTTAATTAAAAACCTAAGTCTAATCAAAGTTAGTCAACCAAATCACAATATCGCAGATTTAGGGTTCATGATCGAAGGCTAAGAGTAAAATCATCTAAGACAGGGAAAGCCGAAAAAGGGATTAAGGACTAATCACACTTAATTAAATGATTAAATTGGATCAATCAATACCTTAAATAATTTTTAACTTGAACAACTTACGAACAAAGAATTAAATGTTTCTACGATCTTCCCAAGTCTCGAATTATCAAACATTTATAACATTTATAAGAAAATTAATGAAATGATTGATAGTAATATCTTGTTTTATCTCCAAATATTTCTATTAAATGATTTAAACACTCTATCAACAAGGACTCGCATAGACTTGAGTGCTCAAAATGGAAGGTTTTTCATCATTATTTTAAATTTTCTTCTAGTTTTCACATAGCTGGTTTACCAAGATAACCTTTGTCTGTGTTTTCATTTTTTGTGACAGGAGACCTAATTGCAAGGTTCTATATCATGGCTCCGCAAAAAATGACTAAGAAAACTAGTGAGAATTCAGGCCAAGGTTAAGATATTATTTCTGATACCTCGCCTAGAAGCATCAACACTGTCAAAACATGGACACATATCTCCAACATTTTGCAATTCGAGTTGATAAATTGTCCAGACAATTCCAGCGATAATGAAAAAGACAACTTATATAGAAAATACAAATTTGTCACTCAGTTAGAGATACACAAGATAACAACAAGGCCATGGCTCTTTCCCTATTATGATATGATTAAATGGGCATTGGACCATGTAAATATCCTGACTGGGATGATATTCAACAAGAAGAAGGTGGAAATTGGGACATTCAGGCCAGAGCATCTACAGGAAATGTACAAGTTGTCTCCCACACCAAGCTTTAATCACAACACCGAATTATTAGAGGGTTTCAAAAACAAATAATGTGAGAAATTTGGGAAAATCTTATCCGACCTTATCAAAGATTGGTGTTCGCACCCAACGAAATTTAGAGCCGATTCCAATGGAATTTATTCAATCTCGTTGTTAGAGCCACAATTCATGTATATAGCGATGATGGTTTGTATATTGTATGGAAAGGAGGACACCGCTCACTTCTTTCTCCCATGAGTACCACTTATTCACACAGTAGCTGAGGGATTCTCTTTCGACTAGGACAAATTATTGTCAGATAGTCTGGTCAGTCAGATTACAGAATATCAAGCACAAAAGGTGAGTGGGAAACTATTTTAATTTTTCATGTATGCTTACATTATGGATGTTATTTGCTTCATGAAACCTTTCCCATTAATGAGCTAGAACTGGAATCCAAATAATGCAGAGCCTATTCATGTGTACCACTCGAAACTCTGGGAAGATAAATCCAAAGAATTTGTCTATGATATTTTCAACTGGGTAATGGTACCAATGCATGTCTCTATCTTCGGCCATCCACCTCCTAGGATTTTGGATAAAATCATGGCCAACCTAAGAAACATGGAAGATTGGTATATAGAAGAAATTTTTTTGTATCTTAGGGTTTTTGGCAGCTCTGTTCCCCCATATGCCCTGCCACTATTCTTTCCAGATAAGCTAGTGTGTCATGACATTGCTAGGAAAACTGTGCTCGGTGGGATAAGAAAAGAGTTCAAAGGAGTTCAAAAGAAGGTATGGCCACCCTTCCCCATTCACATTGGTACATATTCTTTATTAGATTTTAGCCATGTCAAAGTGGAGGCCATGACCTTGGAGGAAATGAAATTAGTAGACATTGAGTTTAAGAAACATGAACCTAATAAGGTTGTGAGTAATCACATGAAGAGTTGTGGTCTAAAGTGATATGAGCACGAATACTCACCTTATGATGAAGTCTTCCGAGGAGTGAGGTCCTTCTCATAAGTCTTAAGTCAAATTCAATCTCTTTTGCTTGGAGATATGGTCGATTTATATAAATTCCACGAGCAGTGAAGAAGTTACTTCCCCAAGGTTTTATAGGGAAGAACCTCAAAACCTCTAGGTACACAACAAGCACAAGCTAAAGTTTCAACAGACACAAACCCTAGCAAACAAGAGACTCGGGAAAAGAAAGAAGAAACTAAGACCTTGAATTAGGAAGCCGAGATCCCCAATCAAGAAGAAGGAAACCCAAAGATAGTTACATCAGGTAAACATGTCAAATTTCAAGCAGAGATACCGCCGAATAGTGTAGGTGACATACCGTTTCTTTCTTCAAGCGAGCCGACCACAAACACTACCATGAAACAATCATACAAGTAAATCGACAACCCCATTGCATCCATCACACCCTTACAATTTACAAAAGGGAACCCCGATGCAGAGATAATATTCAAAGATATCTAACACCTATCTATGTAGAATAATTTCCTCCTAATGACTTATTTTTTAGAAAGAAAAGGAAGGTCATGGTGAAGAAAGAAACATACCAAAGAGCGAGAACAACAGTTAAAAAATACAAAATTTTAACGGATGGAGAAGCCCTGGAAGAGAAAGAATTCGTCGATGAGATAGTAGGAACACTGGGGGCTTATGCAACGGCCAAACAATATTCAGTTGGAACCTTGAAAGGAAATTTGAAACAAAAGAACCAGTTAATCGTCAAATTACAGGCTCAATTAGCAACAATAGAGGCGAATGCCAAGAATGAGACAAACAAATATTTCGAGCAAGCCAGAGTAGTTGATCAATGGGAAATAGAACAAATCAAATACAATCTCGAGAAGATGCATCAGTCGATACAAATAAGCCAAAAATAGGTAAATCAATAGGAGGAGTTAATAAAACAATTGCAAGATAAATTAATTTCTGCTGAAATCCAGGTCATAGACATAATGATATTCCAGTCCCAAGCCACGAAAATATGAAAGAAGGTAGAAGTGGCTCAACAGGATCTACTTGCTAAAGTAGAAACCATCCAGAATCATTTTCAAACAATAGAACAAGTGATAAAGGATATCTCCTTGAGAGAAAGAGAAGCTGAGGTGGATCGGGTTTCTTTCCAAGAGGTTGTTATAGCAACAACTAAAGAAGAAATGGTCATTAATTCCAAATTGTCCATTCCAGAGAAAACCATGGGTAACATCTTGTTGAAGGTGTGGGAGCATAATATATTTGAGAATAGAAAAAAGGCTAAAGAGATGAGAGATGCTTGTGAAGAAACATTCGGCTTGATAAATAAAACTTTGTTAGATCTCGATAAGGAGAGTAGTGCTGGAACACTGGGCAAAATTGACATAGCCAAACATCTGCTTAACATTAAGGGAAATGTGGAAAAATAACAAGTTGAATTATCCTAGATAAGTTAGGTCGATATTGTCCAAGTGGATAAATGGTTAATAAAGCCAATCTTACAATTATGGTCCATCATCATAGAAGACCGACAAGTAGGGAAAAGATTGCCACAGTTGGAAAAGAATTGTTACACTTTCAAGGCAAACAACCAAACATAACCTTCCAAGTTGATAGCCCAGTTGATAGAAAGGTGTGTCACTTGTATTAAGCAAGGGAAATGGAAGACTTCTGGAGGAAAATAGTAACAAATGTTTATTCCATCCCATTTTTGGAGTTAGATAACAAAGAAATGAAGACTCCCTTCCCGCGTGGAGGAAGACAAAGGACTAGGAAGTGAAATGCTTCATTTTTCATTTGTAACCAAAAATTTTAGAATGATTAGAATTAGAAGAATTTTAATCTTGTATAAATATACATTTTGAAAATAGAACAGGGGATTTTTTCTTTTGGCCAAATTGTAACACATAAATTTTTCTTCTCCATAATTAATACAAGAGCAATTGAAGACTCCATATTCTGTCAAGACTAAGTTATGTGTTTTCCTTCGTTATTTTGTATTTAGCATCATTTCCTTTATATATCTTTGATGAATGCTTAGATGCAATTTAGTACAACCTCTACTATGGTGATCAATTTTTTTAGTCATGTAATCATTTACAACTTTTCCTCTGTATTGTCTATCAGCAGGTACAAGACCTGTGAATTACTTAGATTTCTATATCTTATGCTACATTAAATTTTTCTTGTCTATTTTCTTCTTCTGTTACGAGGTGATATTTTTCTTTGATGGATTCCTCACATTGTTCAATAGATTTATGTTTTCTTTTGTTTCATATATGATTTTCAAGGTTAAATTATATATGGAAAACAATCTTTGATTTTGTTATACAATTAATTCAAAGTTTTGGGAATTTTTCTCATACAATCTAAAATAGAATCAACAACCTAAAAAGAAACATCCTCTAAATTTTTGTTCCTCCATGACTGTGCCTACTACAAGACAGCCCAATATCGAACTTGGTCTCACAGATCAAACCAAGATCGCTTTAAACCTATTTGACACCATCCTGAAAACTGCCACCACTCGGGTCGAACTTGAACATTCATTTGAAGCCATTGAATTAGACATAAGAATTCATGAACAATTGTAAGATAGACATAGACAAATCAGAAATCATCCTTATCTTCTTTTCCTAAAAGTTTTTTTCTTCCTCATTTATCATTTACCCTCTTTTCGGATGCCTAGACTCTATAGCTTATAGCCTTAAGTACAGACTCTGGAACAACAGGTGGAAGTGGATATATATAGGGTGGAAATTGTTTGTAAGGGTTACGAAATGAGGGGAATAACCAGTGAAGGAGAATGATCAAGGAATAAGTATAGAGTTCCAACAATGCCCCATAGATGAAAATATAATAGTTCAGATCCTCTGTACTAGTGATTGTGCCTTTTGGAATGTGGTGTCATCTCTTCTTATGTGCCAAGGCTATAGGTGATCTCTCAAAATATTATTTATTGAACCTTTGGTGTAATGTAGCAATAGGTAGTTGAGCTTAGTCCCATGTGAATGCCTTTCCATATATAGTACTTTGGACATAGGCCATAACTTTGACTTGATTTGGAAATCTTGAGAATATCCAAAATTGTCAATCCATATAATTTGTCTGTGTGAATGGAGTGTATAATGCATTGCCAAAAAGGAAAATTATTCCATATATATATACTTATACCTATTGTACATCCTATGCTAACCCTACTTTACTTAAATCCATGGCGGAGAAAGGGAGCTAAGTGACAGATGACCCTTGCAGGCCATAGTACACCTTCAACTAAATACCATTAATAAGTCCCTTGAGCGATTGTCCCTATAATGTATCCATCTTGGAATCACATACTTATTTGATGTATAATAGGTGGAAAGGACCCAACCAATGCATACGTATCTTTCCAGGGTGGTGTAAATACTTTTTGTCATACAACAAAACTAAAAAGTTAGGATGGAGGAGTTTTTGGTCGATATTGAAATCATGCCATGCCTCTTGTCTCTACTTTTCAACCACATGGATGAATCCCATCATCATATAGACCTTCTCTAGGTCCAAAATTTCATCTATTCATTGTTAAAGGGACTTTTGGTCTGTCATTTGAGTTGCTAGAGATACCCATAGGCTRGGAACGACAAATTCTAGCGATAKTATTGCTTCTTTACCGTATACCAATATGAAAKGTGTGTGCTTCATTAGCCTYTTACATGTTGTTTGATATGTTKATAATATTACAATGATGYRTTGATCCCAATCGTCACACTACACATTAAAAAATTTGGTTAAAGCATGTTCTAAAATTTTATTGAAAKATTCCACCATATCATTAGCTTGAGCATGATAAGGAGTGTTGTTTTATTGGTGGATCATGAACTCTTGAGTGAGTTTTTGAATGGTCTCATGTAGAAAATGTGATCCATGGTCACTCATTATCACCTTCATACAACCAAATCCARTTATCACATTATAAAAAATGAAACATGTCGTCGTTTCTATTGTGCAATATTTGACCGGTGTGAATTCATCTCATCTTGTTAGATATCCAGTGGCCATAATAATGTAACACACACTTGTTCAACGTGTAGGAGAATTAATGGGCCCCATGAAATCTATTTTCCATTTGTCAAATGGTTCAAGTGAAGTCACTGGAAAGAAAGGGAGCTCATCTCTTTGACAAGTCTTTCCATTCCGTTGAAATATGTCACAACATTTATGATATTCTTTAGCATTTTCAAAGAGTGAGGGCCACCAAAGGCCTGCGTGTAGAAATTTCCATGTTCTGGTTGTGTCCTCGTATAATACCCACATGTGATTCATACAAATGGGTTTTTTTTCATGTTCTAATGCACACATACATAGTATTTCATTTCCTCCCAACTTATACAATAGCCCTACTATCAATTGTAATTGGTGCTACAGGTCACTGGTTGAAGACATTGGGTTGGGGTATACCTCGTCGATTCCTGTCTTGACATGATAAATTTAGTGATATCGACAAATTTACAGGAATTGTATTTGACATGAAAGAGTTTCACATCTTGGAGGTCATCATCTAATATCCAACAAGCTTCACTAGTATCAATCTACGACAGATGACTTAGGCCAAAATTTTATTTTCTAAGCTTGATGAAAAATTCAAACTCAAACTCCTGAAAAAGAAACATCCAGTAGCATATTCTTTATCCTAATACCAATTTTTTGACCAAATACTTGAGCACAGAGTGGTTAGTACATAATTTGAATGGGGTCCCAAAAAAGTAATGGAGAAAATTATGCAAGGCATATCCCATGGCAAGGCCCTCATTCTTAGTGTTTGTATAATTATTTCCAACATCATACATATTGCAACAAGAAAAATAGACTGGATGGTCAATGTTACCTTAGCCTGGCTGCACAATAACTACTCCTAGTGCAATGGATGTGGAATCAAAATGAACATGAAAGATATTATACCAGTTAGGAAAAAATAGAATTGGTGCAATGACTATTTTCTCTTTGATAGTATCTAAGGATTCTTGTCATTCATGTTTCCAAATGTACTTAGTATCCTTGCAGAGAAACTTCTCCAATGGGGTGAAAATTTTGGAATAGCTTTGGATAAAATATCGATAGTATCTTGTGTGGCTCAATGTGGCACGCAACTCCTAAACTAAGGTGGGGGATACCATGTCGAATATGGAAGAAATTTTATCATGGTCGATCAACAATCCATCCTTACAAATGACATGCCCCAACAAAATCCAAAATGGCATACAAAATATGAACTTCTTAAAATATAAATAAATATGGAGCTAGAAACATCGATATGGTATCAACCAAGTGGCTTGAATGTGTTCTTTTAGAAAACTAAACACTATCCAATAATCTATTTAAATATATATAAATTCATGGATGAATTCTTTAAAGGTTGCGACCACAATCCTGAAAACAAATGTGGGGGCATTCTTTAGTCCAAATGATATCATTGTATAAGAAGAAGAGCCACATTATGTTGCAAAGGTAGTTCTAGCTTGATCCTCCTCTCCAATTCGAACTTGATGACACCCCAAAAATCCATATGTAAATGAGTAGACTTCCCATCCTCCAACATTTTCATCACCTCATCGGTGAAAGGGATAGGGAAAGGGTGATGCATGAAGCTTGCATTGAGACTCCTCAAATCTACACCGACTCAGATATCACTGGTTTTATTAGGTTACACATGTTGATACTGAGATGGGGGTGAATCAATATCAAGTAAAATTTAAAAATGTTTTCAACTTATACTTAAACCATTCAATTATATCCAATTATAAATAAACAATATTATAAGAGTTAAACCAATACACCATGCACAATATATGAGAAATGATCAATAGTTATTGTTCAAGGGAAGTAATGACTTTCAAAGGTAGCTACAAATTCCAAATATAAAGGAAGGGATAAACCTCCAAGAGGAAGAAACAATCCTCCAATATCAAGAGAGGGTTTAACTCTCCATCATTTCCCCTTCCTTCCACCCAATAATATATGAGAGATAATAAAACTTTGCATTAATTTAATCATCACTATCAACCAACCATCACATAGAACCTGATAATTCTTCCTGAGACTTCTTCAACTTCTGCAATTATTTAAATCTTGGAATACCTTGATCCTGCAGATAATATTACTCAATGTATTCTCTAAAATTCCTCCAAGTTTCACTCCTTGAATCCTCCCCAAAAATATGTTATAGAGAGAATGGTAGACCTTATTCAATTATGGTTTATTCAGGAGAGAGAACTTGTACAGAATTCCCTAGGCTCAATATTTAACATTAGATTCTGAAACTCGCAAAAGAAACTACAACCTGTACTCTTTCCAATGAAATTGGTCTCACTTCATTTGGATTATCTATGAATAACTTATGAATTTTTTACTCGGAACACCTGTGTATGACTAGCTTCGAGACTAGTCAAAAACCCTATCTTCCACAAAGTGTATCTCCAAAATTATAGGGAATAAAGAGCTTAAATGTTTAACATAGGTACCTAGATATGTCTTCTCAACACCATATCAATTTTTCCATCTCAATAGTTCTAGAAATTGTTTTATAGATAAAATGGTAAGATGACCTGTAAATAACATACCTTAGAACACATCACCAAAAGACTTTATCCTCCCTTGAAATCCAACCTTATTTATTTCATATATCCTCTGAAATTTGACTTGTGTGTGTAAAATTAATGCATAATGATATGTATTTATACCCTTTATGCCACTTCCTTTTAACATTAGGGCCGACCTACCACTTTCTTATTTTGTAATTCTTTTCTTTAATTATCTTCAGGATCGACCTGTAATTCCTTCTTCAATTCACTTTGTCATATTCAAAAATTCATTTCTCCTCAACCACGAGGATCCACATGACGTGCCACCTACCACTGGAAACAACGTGATGTATATTATCCATCCATGGGTATTGTATATGCATGTGTCCAAATGCCTTCATCAATCTTGGGGTCCAAAACCAATGACTAGGGTTGACATCAATGACAACAACCAATCTTCCAAGAATGTCCCCCTTTTTCATTGATGGAAAAACTCATGCTCCCCCTATCATCATGATCCCATTTTCTCTCCCCCTTTGACATCAATGGAAAAGGGTGGTTTTTCTCCCCCTGAGTTTAATGGAAAAAGGTAACTCTCTTCTTTGGGTCTGCTCCCCCTGAACATATAGCACTAAATAGCACTTCATTTTTATGGTCTCTTTCTTCCTTGGAGATTTTTCATGGTTTTAGGACGTATATGTTACTTGGTCTTCTTGTTGCAGTTGCAACCAATCTTCCTGAAACTTCTTCTTTGATTTTTCATCTTTCTGAGTCAAACATGGGAGTATATCCTTGATCACACATTTTACTAACACTGAGTAGATTATGCTTCAAGTCTTCAATCAATAGGACATTCTTTGCTTTTAAATTTTTCTTCCAATCTCTACTACACCTTCTCTAAGTATTTTGGTAGATGAGTCATCTCCAAATGGAACATTGCCACCCTTTCTCTTCAAGCTGATGAATTTGTCTTGATCCTCAGTCATGTGTGAAGAACATCCACTGTCTATGTACCATTCATCTTCTTCTTTACATTCTTCAGTAGTCAATGTTATTCAAAAATATTCATTATTTGGAATATCTTTCCATATCCATATTGTGGTTGGCATAGGGACATATTTATTCATATATCTGCAATCTCATGCTTTGTGACCAAGATAATTACATTTGTAGCATACAATATTTTTTTCCGTCAATGGGGAAAATGAATTATAACTTTTGTTGACAAATCCACGATTATTTCCATATCTTCTATTTACACCATTCATGTTTCTTGTGTAGTTGTTCCTTTCATTAATTCTGCAATTAATTGCCTTATGTCCAAAATGTTTGCAAGTATAACACTGACCAAGAAAGAAATTTTGATACCTTGGAGTAAGTGACCTTCTTTGTGATGTAGTCCATATGGGTTCATGATCTACTCTTCTGTAGTTTCCTTCATACTAATTAAATCTTATTTGATTCTTGAAGGTACAAGGTCTTCTTGTATATTCATCTCTTTTGTAATCATTCCTTCTTTCTAGTATCCTGGTCCACTTCTCATCAACTGTCTGTGTAGCTCTTTCTTCAACCTTCTTGCTGGTATTTCCATCTTCTTTGTATGAATTTTGACCCATGCATCCAAGATGTGTTAAGTCTTTTAGAACTTGAGAGTTTCTTAACCTCTTCCTCAATGAGACAACTTCTTGTTCAAGTTTCTCACAATCTTCTTCTTTCTTCATCATTTGGACATTCCTTACTTCTCCTATTCTTCTTTCTTCTTCGAGTAGAGTTTTCAAGGAAATGGTTTCTTCTCTTAGTTTCTCAAAGTCTTCAAATTGTTTCTTCGAGCTTACAATTGCATTTTCACAACCACCCAATTCACTTCTTAGTTTTCTATGAGTGTCTTTGAGCTTACTATTTTCAATCTCAACATGCTTCAATTTTTTAAGATTCTCATATTCTTGTTGAATAATTTATGCTTCATGATTTTATTCTTCTTCATTGGACTTTTCTTTTTCAATGTCATCTCTTTCAATCCTTGGATGAGGACATTCAAATTCAACATGTCCTACTCCTTCACAATTAAATCAAAAGAACTAACCTCTATTTGCTTCTTTGAAATTTGGGATGTTGTAATTTGCTTCAACTTCTTCTTCTTCTTGTTATGCTTCTTCACTTGCATAAATTTCTTGTAACTTGTCCCAAATCCATTTTGATGATGCACATGATCCGACCTTTTCCAATTTTTTGTTCCTTTTTGCTTTCTTCTGAGCTATAGTCTTAGGTTTATTAAAAAAATTGTATCCTGAAGCAACTGAGAACCAAACATATTCCCCAAGAGATTTCAAGTAAGTTTCCATTCTATTACTCCAATATTCAAAATTTCTTCCATAAAATGGTGGAATCCCATTTGGAATTTTGTCCTCCATTTCTTCTTAGGATCTTCCTTCCAGTGGTTAAAATGTACTGAAGGTAACCCACTCTGATACCAATTGTTGATATTGAGAGGGGGGTGAATCGGTATCAATTAAAATTTAAAAAAAAAATCAAATTATACTTAAACCATTCAATTATATCCAATGAGAAATAAAAATATTTATAAGAGTTACACCAATACACCACAATACACCATGCACAATATATGAGAAATAATCAATAGTTATTGTTCAAGGGAAGTAATGACTTCCAAAGGTATCTAAAACTTCCAAATATAAAGGGAGGGATAAACCTCCAAGAGGAAGATACAATCCTCCAGTATCAAGACAGGTTTGACCTCTCCATCCTTTCCCCTTCCTTCCACCCAATAATATATGAGAGATAATAAAACTTTACATTAAATCATCACCATCAACCAACCATCACATAGAACCTGATAATGCTTCCTGAGACTTCTTCAACTTCTGCAATTATTCAATTCTTGGAATACTTTGATCCTATAGATAATATTACTCAGTGTGTTCTTTGAAATTCCTCTAAGTTTCACTCCTTGGATCCTCCCCAAAAATAATTTATAGAGAGAATGGTAGACCTTATTCAATTTTGGTTTATTTAGGAGAGCGAACTTGTACAAAATTCCCTGCACTCAATATTTAACATCAGATTCTGAAACTCTCACACAAGAAACTAAAGACTGTACTCTTTCCAATGAAATTGTTCTCACCTCATTTGTATTATCTATGAAGAAGTTATGACTGGTTTGCACGAAGTTTATGACTAGCTTCCGGACTAGTCAAAAACCCTATCTTCCACAGAGTGTATCTCAAAAATTATAGCAAATAAAAGAGCTGAAATTTTTAACAAAGGTACCTAGATATGTATTCTCCATACCATATCAATTTCACCATATGAATAGTTCTAGAAACAAATTTATAGTGAAAATGGTAAGATGACCTGTAAATAACATGCCTTAGAACACGTTACCAAAAGACTTCATCCTCCCTTGAAATCCAACCTTATTTACTTCATATTTCCTCTAAAATTTGACTTGTGTGTGTAAAATGAATGTATAAAGATATGTGTTTATACTCTTTATGTGACTTAGTTTTAACATTAGGGCCAACCTGACACTTTCTTATTTTGTAATTCTTTTCTTTAATTATCTTCAGAGCTGACCTATACTTCCTTCTTCAATTCACTTTGTCATCTTCAAAAATTTATTTCTGCTGAACCACGAGTATCCACATGATGTGCCACCTACCACCGGAAACAACATGATGTATATTATCCATCCATGGGTGTTTTATCTACATGTTCACTTTCCTTCATGTCCAAATACCTTCATCAATCTAGGGGTTCAAAACCAATGACTAGGGTTGACATCAATGACAACAACCAATCTTCGAAGAATATCCCCCTTTGTCATTGATGGAAACACTCATTCTCCCATGTCATCATGATCCCAATTTCTATCCCCCCTTGACATGAATGGAAAAGGGTGGGTTTTGTCCCCCCGAGTTTAACGGAAAAAGGTAACTCTCTTCTTTGGGGTTGCTCCCTCTTAACATATAGCACTTAATAACACTTCATTTTTATGGTCTCTTTCTTCCTTGGATATTTTTCATGGTTTTAGGACGTATGTGTTACTTGGTCTTCTTGTTGTAGTTTCAACCAATATTCTTAAACCTTCTTCTTTGATTTTTCATCTTTGTGAGTCAAACGTGAGAGCATATCCTTGATCATACATTTTACTAACGCTGAGTAGATTATGCTTCAAGTCTTTAACGAATTGTAGATTCTTTTCTTTTATATTTTTTCTTCCAAGCTCTACTACACGTTATGCAAGTATTTTGGCATATTAGTCATCTCCACATGCAACATTGCCACCCTTTCTCTTCAATCTGATGAATTTGTCTTGATCCTCAGTCATGTGTGAAGAATATCCAATGTCTATGTACCATTGATCTTCTTCTTTGCATTATTTAGTGGTCAATGCTATTCGACAATTTTCATTGTTTGGAATATCTTTCCTTCTCCATATTGTGGTTGGCATAGGGACATATTCATTCATATATCTTCAATCTCGTGCTTTGTGAGAAAGATAATTACATTTGTAGCATACAATAGTTTTCTCCATCAATGGGGAAAATGAATTATAAATTTTGTTGACAAATCCATGATTATTTCCATATCTTCTATTTACACCTTTCATTCATTCTGCAATTAATTGCCTTATGTCCAATTTGTTTGCAAGTATAACAATGACCAAGAAAAAAAAAATTAGACCTTGGAGTAAGTGGCCTTCTTTTTTATGTAGTCCATCTGGGTTCATGATATACTCTTTTGTAGTTTCCTTCATACTGATTGAAGCTTCTTTGATTCCTAAAGGTAGGAGGTCTTCTTGGATATTCATCTCTTTTGTAATCATTCCTTGTTTCTGGCATCCTGGTCCACTTCTCATAAAATTTCTGTGTAGCTCTTTCTTCAACCTTCTTGTTGGTATTTTCATCTTCTTTGTATGAAGTTTCACCCATGCATCCTATATGTGTTAAGTATTTTGGATCTTGAGAGTTTCTTAATCTCTTCCTCAATGAGACAACTTCTTGTTCAAGTTTCTCACAATGTTCTTCTTTCTTCATCATATGGACATTCCTTACTTATCCTATTCTTCTTTCTTCTTCGAGTAGAGTTTTCAAGGAAATGGTTTCTTCTCTTATTTTCTCAAAGTCTTGTAATTGTTTCTTCAATATTACAAATGTATTTTCACAACTACACAATTCATTTCTTAGTTTTCTATGCATTTCATTGAGCTTACTATTTTCAATCTCAACATGCTTCAATTTTTTAAGATTCTCATCTTCTTGTTGAATAATTTCTGATTCATGATTTTCTTCTTCTTCATTGGAATTTTCTTCTTCAGTGTCATCTATTTCAATCCTTTGATGAGGACATTCAAATTCAACATGTCCTACTCCTTCACAATTACAGCAAAAGAATTGACCGCTATTTTCTTCTTTGAAATATAAGATGTTGCAATTTTCTTCAACTTCTTCTTCTTTTTATGCTTCTTCCCTTGCATAAAGGTATTGTAGCTAATCCCAAATCTCTTTTGATGATGGACATGATCCCACCTTGGATTTACTAAATCTGTTAATCCATCCAGGATGGTATCTATTGCCAATTTGTTGTTCCTTTTTGCTTCCTTCTGAGTTGTAGTCTTTGGTTTCTTCAAAGTATTGTATCCTGAAGAAACTGAGAACCAAACATCTTCCCCAAAAAATTTCAAGTAAGTTTCCATTATATTACTCTAGTATTCAAAATTACTTCCATCAAATGGTGGAATCCCATTTGGAATGTTGTCTTCCATTTCTGCTTAGGATCTTCCTTCCATTGGTTAAACTGTACTGAAGGTAAACCGATTTGATACCAAGGGAATACTATCATCATATAGATAATATTACTCAATGTATTCTATAAAATTTCTCCAAGTTTCACTCCTTGAATCCTCCCCAAAAATAAGTTATAGAGAGAATGGTCGACCTTATTCAATTTTGGTTTATTTCAGAGAGCGAACTTGTACAAAATGCCTTGTGCTCAATATTTAACATCAGATTTTGAAACTTTCTCACAAGAATCTAAAGCTTGTACTATTTCAAATTAAATTGGTCTCACTTAATTTGGATTCTCTATGAAGAAGTTATGACTGTTTTACCCAGAACACCTATTTATGACTAGATTCAGGACTAGTAAAAAACCCTATCTTCCACAGAGTGTATCTCCACAATTATAGAGAATAAAGAGATGAAATTTTTACCATAGGTACCTATATATGTATTATGAATACCATATCAATTTCACCATATGAGTAGTTTTAGAAAATGTTTTATAGAGAAAATGGTAAGATGACCTGTAAATAACATACCTTAGAACACATCACCAAAAGACTTCATCCTCCCTTGAAATCCAGCCTTCTTTACTTCAGATTTCGTCTGAAATTAGACTTGTGTGTGTAAAATGAATGTATAATGATATGTATTTATACCATTTATGTCAATTCCTTTTAACATTAGGGACGACCTGACACTTTCTTATTTTTTAATTCTTTTCTTTAATTATCTTCATGGCCGACCTGTACTTCCTTCTTCAATTCACTTCGTCATCTTCAAAAATTCATTTCTCCTCAACCACGAGGATCCATGTGACATGCCACCTACCACAGGAAACAAAATGATGTATACTATCCATCCGTGAGTGTTGTATCTGCATGTGCATTGTCTTTCATGTCCAAACACCTTCATTAGTCTTGGGGTCCAAAACCAATGACTAGGGTTGACATCAATGACAACAACCAATATTCCAGCAACACAACCATTGGACTAATCCAATCAGAATCCTCCATACGAACAATGATTCCATCATCCAACATATGATCCAACTATTTTCACACTTGTTTCTTATATTCACAATTTAATCGATAAGGTCTCCTCTTGACCGGTTTGGAATTCAGCTTGAGATGAATWTTTGCAGCCCCCAATAATCTYGTGATTCCTTTCATTTTAGAGAATATATGGGGAAAMAATTCCTTATATTCCTTGAGTAGGTCAATGACCTGGGTGATTTTYGGGCTCTAGTTTTTTCATATTTTCCACCATACAAATACACTCATCAATACACCTTCTTCCCGTATTTCATCCATAATATATCCCTAGTTACACCATAAACCTTCATTATCTTGTGTTATTCATCATATGTGGTTAATACATAGTTTTCCATATTTTTAGTGATTAAAAGGATGATTATACAATAGTTTTGTTGATGATGGTTTAATCCTATGTTTCTATGTCCAAACAATATGTTCCTGCACTAGAATTCATCYGGTACTCGCACTAGAGGTAATCTAGTACTCACACTCCATGTCATCTGATAGCCGCAATCCATGTCATCCGGTACCCACACTCCATGTCATCCGGTACTCACACTCCAAGTCATMTGATACTTACACTCCATGTCATCCGGTACCCACACTATGTCTCATCCGGTACTCACACTCCATATCATTCAACACTCGCAATTCAACAGATCCAGTACTAGAATGTTCTAGAAACCATCCGGTACCAGAATGATCTAGGTCATTTGGTACCAGCATCAACAATCGTCTGGTACTGGATTATAGTAAAACATTTGGTACCAGCATCAACAATCGTCTGGTACTGGATTATAGTAAAACATTTGGCATGATTCTAGAGGAGAATCAGGGATATGGGTTTTTTCCAGAACAATGTCTACATGCAGTCTGTGTGTCAAAATTCACCTATATCGCACGTGTGGACCTCCAACTTAGCAGAAATAATTCTGCCAAAATTAGTAAAAAACTCCAACTTCCAACTTGCACCTCGATTTTCGTGCATATGGTATCATATTTAGAAATTCAAAGATATGGGTTTTGTCTAAAATATGTAAAATTGAGTACTTTGTGGGTAGGTTTTCAAAATTAGAATTCGTTTGGAAGATATGGGTGGATCCCTAACTCAAATTTGCCTAAATTGATGAAAAACCTAAATTTTTGGGATTTATCCTAAAATTGTAAAAAATGTTTTCTGAGTTTGGGGATTCAATTTCATCCACTCCTCAATGATTTTTAATGTATAAGTAATCCTCATAGGGATATGAGAAAATTTGGTTATCATTATGGGACATTCATTGATAGATAAGGTCATAATCCTATTGTGAGAGTGATCTTCCCTTTTGTAATTTCTGAATTTGATGAAATGAAAGAGTTATTGCTCCTGTTCATGGTTCCAAGCATTCAAGTGATCTAATTGCTTTCAAGCAACACTCACCACCTGGGAAGGGCCCCTCAAAGTGAGTAAGTGCCACCATATTTCATTTACTTAATAGTTAGATTTTATTTCATTTACATTTTTAAATTTGTGTTCATGTGTAATTTGATTTTTTTATATAGATCTAGTTTGATTGTAATTTCAATTTCATTTTATGAATTCATGTTTAAGAAACACTCAATTTTCAATGTGTGCATTATTGTTTCAGATATAACCATTGATTGCATTGTTAAATTTTGATTGATCTTCAATGATTTGATTCAAAGCAGAGAATATAAAACACATTAAATTCCTAGTCATTAATTAAAGATCTTTGGTGTGAAGTGGTTCCATGAAATAGAGTATGAGATTTTCATGGTTATTTAATGCAAAGAAAAACCATAAGTTTCTCATGCGATTATTTGATTATTCGCATTACACTTCAACACATTCAGATCATAGGTTTGATTTCATAACTTTGAGTATTTTAAGTAAGTTGTTAGAACTTCGATTTCATAAAAAAATATCATAGAGATCTCAATAAATTTCTTTCTTGGGAATTTTGAAATACAAAATAAAGAAATAATCCTGATAAATATGAATCAAATTGGAATGATTATAGATTAGCCTGCAATAAGAATTCCAAAACTAGATCTAATTTTTAATTTGCAAATTAGTTATGCTTTAAATAAGAGGCAAAATAATCGGGTTTGAGAAAAGAGTAGAATTCAAGCATACTTACAAACATAGAAGTATTTATTGTCATTAAATGAATTGATTATCATTTATATACACTGGAACAAATCAAAATTCTGAGAAGGAAGTTAATTTGATAGAGTTTTTAGAGTGATTGGGTATTATGATAAGTCATTATTTCAAGGGTGTGGTTGAAGATTTAGTACTCTGTTTTACATATTATTTGATTGAGTACTCAGTTTGTATGAGTGGTTTATCTTACGAGGTTAATTACTATCTTTTAGATTTCAAGTTGAGTTTATAAAGCTTAGTAATTTATTTTATTTTGGTTTGAAAGTCAAGTTGAGGGTACTCTGTTTACAACATATTTGGTTTCATTATAGATTTTGGGTACCAGTTTGCATTATAATTTCTTTTATAAATTTTATAAATTTAGTTGATTAAGTGAATCTTAGGTGTTGATTGATTTTTATGATTTTGAGTTTCCTGCACTTAGTTTTTATTTTCCGTACCTTTGGATTTATTGTACTTTAATTTTCTCATAGATTCAATCACCAATAGACAGATTAGAGGTCTAACTCATGAGATATGGCCTTCCCGCATTGGAATTATTCCTAAGGTGTTAGTTTCTATCGTGAATTTAATTTTTGTTTGCTTGTTTCGTTTATTGTTTTTAAGTGTGGATCCAATATAGGAAATAATCATTGAAGGACATAAAACTTAAGTAATATACTCACGATTAACTGTGCGAACATCACCCTTAGTGCAGGAAAGATTGTGATCTAAGACTTTATAGCACTAAGTTATTCCTACGTCCCAGTGATGAATCCTTAGTGTTAATTTACTACAGTGTAGGTTTGAAGAATGTTTTGTTGGCTTTAGATTAGGCTAGACTAGGATTTGATCCTGCGCTTCATGCACCTACACCTCAAATCTTACAACCCCCGGTTGATAATTAAATGTGGGAATTAATAGTGCATAAATTTAGCCCAACATTTTGGCTTCATTGTCGGGGAGTTGCTAAAGGGATTAGAGCATAAGTAGGTTTATTTTCTTTCTCCAAAGCCTTGAGTGTTATTTTCATGTGGTGTTATTTTAAGGATGACCTAAGGGTGGAGAGAATATGGTAAGACGTGAAGGAAGAGCCCACACATCTACTTTAGTGGTGTTTCTCCAAAGTTAGGTTGTCCTCTTCCTTTCGGTAGTTAGAATTTGTGTTTTATTGGCATTAGCCAGTTTTTAATATATATGAGAAGAGAAGATAACTTGTGTGAACATATAAATTGGTGACAGTAGGGTCCTAGTAGCACGGTGGCACTTCGAGGATATACTTGGTTTGCTTACATTTGATTTTAGTTTGCTTCTTTTTATTTCGTTAGGGTTTTTAAAAAAAAAATTAGGGAACTGTAAGAACCCCCCTCTACATTAATCCATGTCTGAAACATGACTCATAAAACAACAAAAAGGAATCAAAGATTATAAATAGTTTGGAAGAACTCTCTCCATCCTAGCAGTAGCTGGGATCTCAATCTTTTCATCGCAAAAAGAATAAAAATTTATAGAAATCAAGAACCTATCTGCCTCTCTAGAGGTGATAGAAAAAAAATATTTCCATGAGATACATCCACAAGAAGATCTAGAAGCCTCCTTTGATCACTCTTTCCAACCTGTAGAGGAGACTGAAGAATCATTCAATGGAGAGAAACTAATAGAACCTGAGATCGAGGAGTTCTTGAAATGCATATCGCCATATTCAGTATGCATCCAAGAGACAAACCATCTGAAAGAAGATGATCTGCGTGGCATGATAGAGGGATACATTTAGAGTGGTCTAAGTGAGGAAGTGAACCAAGAAGATCAAGATTACATTAAACATTGGTTCAGGAAGACAACCAGAGTGAGCCACCACTCTCTTCTTCAACAACTATTCACATCATCATCAAAGAAACTAGTTCGTCGTATTTTGGTATACATTAAATATTATCTTTCAAACCCGAGTATGAATGTATTTATACACTTGTTGTGCACATGGATACATTGAAAATATTCTTACACGTGAAATATGATTTCTTGTTCTTAGATAGGATAGAGTAAAAGTTGCATGTTAGTTAACCTAGTTCTAAATAAATGCAACATTTCTTTCATGTTTCTTTTCAAATAAATGAAATGAGATGAAGATAATATTAGTGATCTAACATAAAAAACTAAAACAACTTAATATATTTCTTCTTATTATTACATACAAATTTCTGATTATTAATAATAACAATTGCTCATAATCCTAACCTTTAAAATATTATGGGGATTTACAAAATATTTAAGGTACATAATGATGCCCATAGGTAACTTGTACATCCTAGTTTCATATCAAAACTTGTTATTCAAGAATTCTTATCAAATAGTAGCAGGAGAGT
Organism: Picea engelmannii; assembly: GCA_009831015.1. NCBI lineage: Eukaryota > Viridiplantae > Streptophyta > Pinopsida > Pinales > Pinaceae > Picea > Picea engelmannii. The sequence continues at coordinate 136,094 of ML819943.1, read as the reverse complement.
GAATGAAACTTCTACTTGTGAGGGAACACAATCTTATATGGAGAAGATGAACTTGGGGACTAGAGGCACCTTTAGGTCATTCTCTCATGGCCTCATCTACCACACATTAAGTAAGTTTGACCATGACATGTCTTTCAACTAATCTCAATACATAAGTCTGTTTTTCATACAAACAATCTTTTATGGGCAATCTATAAAATATTTTCCAACCCAATACCATACCATCCTGTAAAAAGGTTTTTAAAGATGCTTCCCCATTCACCCGTGCAAAAGAAATTTATAAATTTTATCCTAAGGGTAAATATTGGTACAAGAGCCTTTGATGGAAAATGGGTATAAGAGGCTAACCTATCAGGATACTAAACAAGTTTGCTGGTAGCGAGTACCGACCTGTGGTATAACTAGGAAAACCCATCAGGGTACTGAATAGGCTCATGGGCAATGGAGCATTCTGTCTGGGAAGAATATTTCTTAGATGTCAAAATTACCCCATCAGAGTACTGAACAGACTTGTTGGCAATGGGCTCTGATTTTGATGTCTTTCATTATGCCTAATCTATATTTGTCCATATGGACAATATACTTTTGTAAATCCTTAAGAAGAGGCACACTTGGTTGAACAAAAAGCTAATGAACCTCATCTAATTTCCATTTGAGAATGTCTGTAAGATGGTCTTAAGACCCCATCATTCATACCCATGATGTCATTGTCCTAGAGGTGGGACTCATAAGTGTAGGAGTCTAATAAACTCAAATGCAAACTTTATCAATATCACTTGAATGATATAAATTATCTGAGAAACTAAATAGGGATAATTGGTTTCCTATCGGTTTCTCATTTGTTAAAGACCACTTATCTCCTCATGTTTTCTTGTTCAAGGATGAGAGGAAAAATCCCCCATCATAATTTACATTGTTTATTGAGCATACAACTATTAATGATTGATGAAATCGTACGTAATAAGTAATTTAAGAATTTCCTTTATGCTTGTAATATTTTAAAATAAATTTCATTTCCAAATTTGTAAGCATGAATAAAGTTTAAGTTTTGGTTGTTTCTTTGGCATAACATCAATGTTTATTTCTACTCTCATAATAATAGTTTTTATTTAGTTCTTTTAGATTTTTTTGTTCCGGTACTACTGGTACATAAACTAGTAGGTTCCTATACCAACATTACACAAATTTAAATCTTTTTCGAGGGTGATTTTTGCAGGATATTTTCAGCATCTCTTAGCTTCATCATACTTCATTTCTATCCTTCAATCCACATGTACCAATTCCACATAGTCCTCTTTCATCTTGCAACATTTTTGTGCTAATAAGAGTTTGCAAGAGGACATGAAAACCAACAGGAATGGGGGAGAGAGAGACATAAGGAATCTCAACAGATCAGCATTCATCAAATCTCTCCTAGATATCCATCAATTCTCATCCTTGCTCCACTTCTTCTTCAAATTTCAAAAATATACATTGTTGGCCCTTGACCAAGTTTTGGAGAGCCTTTATCACGTTTGACCAATTTTGGGACTTCAACAGGATGGTTGAAGGTGGAGCGCAAGGTGAAGCGGAAATCGCAGGATCTTGGCCCCTTCTTAGGGAATTTTTGGGTTCATGGTTTATGTAACGGGTATGGGATGTCGGCCCACGGGTTTACCCGTGTTTAGGCCCATTTTGTAATGTATAAATAGATAGCTAGGTGATGTAAGAAGTGGCCAATAGTCTAAGTTCTAGAGTTTGACCTATGTGACTGCAAAGGATTTGTGCTTATTGTGTGTTAAGAACTTGCAGAGCTAAGTGCAAGTGATTGTAAGAAGCTTGTGTGCAGATTGTAATAAGGCTTTGTTCTTAAAGCTAGCTCGGGGAAGGAGGATCTAGAGAGGTGCACGTAGATATCCTATCCTATGTGGAGTAGGTTCTTGTGGATCTGTGCTTGTAGAATATTGAAAGAAGACAATAAAGAAGAGAAGAGTTGGTGGACGTAGCCCCATACTGGGGTGAACCACGTATATCCTATGTTGTGGTTGCTTGGTGCAATATAGTTGTTATGTTATTGATGTGATGTATTCTTAGTACAATGATATATGTTAGATTCATCTGATATAATATATTAGTGTTTAGTAATGTTAATGAATGTTATATCTGATCAATTTATATGTGCTAAGTGTTGAATGTATTAGATCTAGTTGAATATTGTGTTGCTCTATAATTAGGGTTTGAATATGTGATGTGAATAAGGGATAAATGTTGATGAATTTTAACTTCTAAGTTCTCTGTTAGTGTTATAATCACAGATCTGTGTCCTAGATAGGTTGCATACACTTGAGTCCTGCAACCCCCCTGCCTCTACGTCGGGTGAGACTTCATCTGCTTCAAAGGTGTTTCTGAAAGGGTTGTTATTTAGGGTTTTGTTGGTGCATTGTTGAAGCATTGAACCCTGGGTCTACCCCTGTGCCAATAAATGGTTCCGTTGTCGGGACTTGAAACTGTGATTGCTAGGAACTGAAGAAAAGAGAAATCTTTGTGCATAGATCTGTTGCCTTAGTGCGCATTATTTTACTAGACTTGTGAAGCTCAATGCTAAGAAGAGAAGTATGATCTGAAGAAAAGAGGTAAGATATTGAATCTTTGTGCTCTTAGAAAGGTAAGATAAGTGAAATTTTTTATTTCAAAAGAATGGATCTAGGTATGCTAAATAGATTTGGTTCTAGTCTGAAAACTAGGGTACAACTAGAAGAAAGAAGATTTGATATGAATATATATGATATAAATAATGAAAGATATGTTATGCCTATGCATATAAATAATGTTTGGACTAATAAATGGATGCAGGGTCCTAGAAATAATTTTTTTCAGACCCACCACTATGACCCCAGTACGCAGTACAAGAAACATTGGGGGTCATTTAAGAGAAAGAGAGGGTTAACTCTTTGCTATAGTTGCAGAAGACCAGAACATCTTGCTAAGGAATGCCCTGGTAGAGGTCCTATTTTCCTTTGTTGTAAGGCTACTGGACATGAAGTTTTGGATTTACCTAGAATGATTTCCAAAGTTGAAAAGATGAATATGAGACAAGAAAACTATGAGATAGGCCAAGAAACTAAGGATATGATAGAACCCTGGAAAGAATTAGAGACTATATTATTATAGATGAAAGAAACCCTAAATGATCACAGAGATATCAACTTATCAGAGATCTTAAAAGAGAAGGAATGCATCAAAACAATAATAGGATACTTTGACATAGACTGTGTCCTGGATGAGGAAACATAGGTGAATATCATGACAGAAATAACTTGAGAAATTTTGGGAAAACCTGCTAAGATTCCTTCATTGGGAGGAATATGATTATTTAGAGGAAAGATAATAACCCTATGTGGAAGAATTACCCAGATACCTATGAGTGGTCATGGAACTTTGAAATAAGAATAATTTGAGATCATTAAATTTGTTGAGAACAACACCCCATTTTCTATTTTGATAGGAAAAACCTAGATTGAGAAATATCAGATACGAAGGAAACAAGAAGAGGAAGATCTAGAATAGAAAAAGAAAGAAATAAGATATTTCATGGCTAGGAGAATAACACACTTGCTGGAAGAACAAGAGGACCAGTCAAAGCTACTAAGGACTAGAGATCTAGATGTCGAAGTCAAAAGAACACAAGAAGAATTGAAACACTTGTCTGTACAAGAGAGTAGAACACCTACCCCAGAAAGAGAAGAAGTATTACCCTCAAACTCTATAAAAGACCCTCCACAGTGTGAAGTTACCATGCCAAGAGGAGATAAGAACAATAATGAAAAGAGTAAACTAGTGAATTGGATTTCAGGAAAGAAATCCAGAAAGGTCAGCAAGAAGAAAAGAAAGTTAGAAATGTTACAGGAAGTTTGAGGGAGGAATCCGCAAAAAGAAGGTTTGCAGAATTGGAACTTCATCGGGATATCAGAACAACAAATATTGTCACTTCACCACGGTGAATCAATATGACTGTTGGAGGCATACCGACCATTAGAATGACGCTCTAGAAATGCATTTATTGTTGGAATGTTCACCATTTGACTGTTGGGACGGTACCATAATAGATTGAATTGCATTGATTAAGGAATTTGTGCCCATTGGAAGAGTTCATTATGAATTTGTCTATTTATCCCGTCAAGCATTGCACCGAGAACAATTTTGCGAATTGTGATTATTCGAGCCCACAAAGAACTAGTTGTTTTCACTCAGTGATTATTAATACCTCGCCATTTGTTTTGTTACATTGAGTGTTGTTCACCAACCTCAGATAGCATATCTTGAATGTGGATGTTGTTGATTAAGGTTGGTTGTCATTGATGTCAACCCTTGAAGAAAGACCCGTAGCACAAAGGTTTGGGTAAAGGACCCAATAGTGTTTGATGTAAATATGACTCATTATTGTTTT
>ML819943.1:111099-122876 GCA_009831015.1 Picea engelmannii | reverse complement strand
GAGTCATAGTTGATGAGTAGTTGACACATGATTGGTACATACTTGGTACATGGTTGGATGCACTTATTTATGGTACAAGTTGATTACATAATTGTGCATGGTTGATGCACTTGTTTATGGTACAGGTTGATTACAGGTTGGTGCATGGTTGATGCACTTGTTTATGGTACCTGTTGATTACAGGTTGGTGCATGGTTGATGCACTTGTTTATGGTACAGGTTGATTACAGGTTGGTGCATGGTTGATGCACTTGTTTATGGTACAGGTTGATTACAGGTTGATGCATGGTTGATGCATGGTTCAGATTTATTGGTAAAGTTTTACATCGGTATATCTCATAGTGATAGTGTGACAGTGGTTCCATCATTCTACTTCTACTTCTACTTCAGGGTGGCAGGATGGGGCAAGGACAGGTGGTTGTAGCCACCTTCCGGTTGTAGCCGAAGAACATAGGGAGTTGTAGCCAGAGAATTGGGGATTTGGATCTTCCCTCGGGTTGTAGCCTGAGAAACTAGGGGGTTGGAGCCTCCTTCCAGTTGCAGTTGGAAAACAAAGGAAGTTGGTGCTTCCAATGACTGTAATTCTTCAAGACATATAAGAAAAAGCGTTCTGTGGTTTTCTCCCGATTTGGGTTTCCATGTAAAACACTGGTGTACTATGTATGTGTATGATTGTTCATTTGTTCATTGCTTATTTACTCTTAATTTTTTGGATAATAATTCTTCATTGATATAGCACTTGGATTGTATGGTTAAAAGGGACTAAATTGCTCTATTACTGATTCACCCCCCCCCTCTCATTAATCCAACACATGTCGGAAGAAATTAGCACAGTATAAAAAGTTGTCGAAGAGATCCTAATAGACCTCATGGATGAGAAGGTGATGTATGTAGGCATCCAAGCTTCATTGACGAGAGGAGTGCAAGCATCCCCATCGACTGCTCATGGATTTAGACCATCCTGAGATGTGATAGAGAAAGGAATGAAGCATCGTCATGACTTAGCGAATGTGAAGCTCATCCCATCTATCCTTCCCGAATACATCCCACCCTTGGTTGGTGCAGTGAGTCATGACAGTGTCTCGAGGGACTTCGACTACACAATCATCATTGCGTACCTCCCGAAGGGGATACGCACAGTCAGAACGTAGTTGGAAAGGATTTTGACGTTGAATATTAGTGACTATAACTTAGGATACTGCAAGATATATGGCATGCTCACACCATACACGTATTTGACAAAGACAAAGGGGAAGAAGTCGAAGATCATCCCCCATTCGTGGACTATGGACATTGTGAGGTCCAATATATTGAACGTGATGAAGATACCTCACTTTGGAAGACATCAGGATGTTAATGCGTGCGTTAATATCCTACTTTCATGCTTCCATGGTGGTTATCTGTGGCTAGATAGACGCATCACCGTAGATCCAATGTTGATCCATAAAATCACCCAACTAAGCATGCAAGCACTATACCCACAATAATTTTATCTAGGAAAGGTTGTAGATCACACCCTAGCACTGAGAATCAAAGAAACCTATGGAGATGTAGAAAAGGGGAAGCAGGGATACAAGGTAGCCTCCATACAAAATGGAGCAGTGCACCTAGCCTGCCAGTCGATTGATGGTAAGTTAGCAAGGAAGAATAGACCCACACAGGTCACGAGGTTTGTCATCGACGTTGCAGGAAAATTCATGGAACGGATACAAATGAACTAGGTGAGATTCATCATCAACTAGTTAAAGAAAGACTGTTGCGAAGCTCAAGATCAGGGCTATGAGTTCCATTTTAGTTTTCTTTTGATCCTCATCACCTTTATTTCTTGGGAGATGCCGGAAGCTGTGACCTTCCATAAGATTGATCCATCAGAAACCTTAGCTGCGAATTTCACCACGCTTTGGTATTCGAGCAACATGGCTAAACAATGGAAGTCAAACATGGTTTTCCACACCTATTAATTGTAGTTGAAGAGGGCTATCAATTCTTCCCTTGACATGAAACTGAGAACCATGTATAGGTTCAAACCATTTGTGAATTTCTGTGCATATAGAAATTTTATTTATATCAATGTGCGAGGAGATGAACATAAATAAGAGCTCCAATCTTACTACAATCTCACTGAGGAGGACATGTAAGAAATAACTAAGGAGTGGCCTCCAGAGCTCTTTGTACCATTTGACTAGGAAAAACTGTCTGAAACCGACCTAATTGAAAGTCCTCTGGTCACTCGCGAAGAGTATGATGCACCCAATAGTAGTAGAAGAAAGAAAAAATAAGAGATACAAAATATGAAAAATGCATCAAAATAGACTTCTTTAGACTCACCTAGAGGGGGAGGTGATGACGAAGTAGACAAAGAAGAAGACAAAGGAGAAGAAGACGAGAAGAAACAAGGTGAATTAAAACCGCCTAGGGACCCTATTGACAAAGCTGATACCTCCAAGAAAATAAAGGTTTCCCCCATGAAACCTACATCGCAGAAGAAGTCTAAAGCTACTAAACCACATATGCAGAGTGTGCTCACGATGGATGACATAGATTTCATCATCACTGCTATCTTAGATACCTCAGAAGATATCTTACAACACAATGAATCCAAACCAGAGACCATGTATGAAATAATTGAAGCAGAGTTGAAAGGGGTACAACAAGCCCTCCACTCCAGTCGTGTAGTGTCTACCATGCCCCCATCATCAGAAGGACCAGATTTGGGAGACGAACCTTCCCATCTCTGTCGAATAGCAGATGTGACTGAAGCTCACATTCGTCATGTTCAGGAAGAAAAAGAGAAGGCCATAGAGGCCTTAAAGAAAGAAAAAGAGGAATCCAGAGAACAATGTTGGGTTGAGCAATAGGAAAGAGATGACATTCACGCCAAGTTTGCAAAGGATAGAGAGAAGATCCAGAAGGAGAAGGAATAGTTTCTCGTAGAGAAGATTGGAGTTAAAGAAGAAGTCATTAGAGCACTTCGATATATGATGGGATTAGAATAGATGGAAGAATACCCGATAGAAAGAGATGTAGGGAATCTTTATAAAGCCATTCAACATCTCCAATAGAGGATAGCCGAGTGGGAGTTACAATTAGTGCCAAGAACTCCGCAGGAAGTGTGAGATATAAGAGAAGAAATTATGAGGAGTGCAGTATAGAAAATCAAGGCATTAGCCTTGGAATGCAAAGAAATCAGTCATCGAAGTGCACATACCTATGAGCGCCTTGCAGAGGACCCTGAGCTCAGGACACTGGAGTCACATCTCTAGGAGGAAAAAAAACAAGAAGCAAGAGTGAAAGTGTAGTTGAAGCCACTATCACTGGTTGAGAGGATGAAAAGATCCCAAGAATGATGCACAGTTCAGAAGTAGGCCCATGCCATTAAGAGTAAGTTCATGGAAGTAACCCAGGGACTCCAACCAGTGTAGGATGCAACTTGCATACTTTTTGAGGAGATTGAAGGAGAAGGTGCATAGCTAGAACAAGTATTCATCTCAGTTGAACAACGATTGGAAGGACTTGTCATCGAGAAGGTCATTCAGAAGTTCACTGAGTAGAAGGCTCTGGCTAAGAAACCACTCGAAGCAGATAGACCCAAGATCGAGGCATTTGAGGAAGATTTACCTAGATCAGAGTGACGCAGGACGAGTCACAGGTGACTGTTGGGGTCTTGTTGGCCCTTGACCAAGTTTTGGAGAACCTTGGTCACGTTTGACCAATTTTGGGACTTCGATAGGATGGTCAAAGGTGGAGCACAAGGCAAAGTGGATATCATGGGATCTCGACCCCTTCTTAGGGAATTTTTGGGTTTAGGGTTTATGTAACAGGTATGGGATGCCAGCCCATGGTTTTACCCATGTTTAGGCCCATATTGTAATGTATAAATAGATAGTTATGTGATGTAAGAAGCGGCCAATAGGATAAATTCTAGAGTTTGACCTATGTGATTGCAAAGTCTTTGTGCTTAATGTGTGTTAAGAACTTGCAAAGCTAAGTGCAAGTGATTGTAAGAAGCTTGTGTGTAGCTTGTAAGAAGGCTTTGTTCTTAAACCTAGCTCGGGGAAGGAGGATGTGGCGAGCTGCGCACAAATCTCTTATCCTATGCGGAGTAGGTTCCTATGGATATGTTCTTGTAAAATATTGAAAGAACACAATAAAGAAGAGAAGAGTTGGTGGATGTAGGCCCACACTAGGGTGAACCACGTATATCATGTGTTGTGGTTGCTTGGTGAATTATAGTTGTTATGTTATTGATGTAATGTATGCTTAGTACAATGATATATGTTATATGCATATGATATAATATCTTAGTGCTTAGTAATGTGAATGAATGCTATATATGATCAATTTCTATGTGTTAAGTGTTGGATGTATTAGATTTGGTTGAATATTGTGCTACTCTGTAATTAGGGTTTGAATCTGTGCTATGAATAAGGGATAAATGTTGATGAATGTTAACTTCTAAGTGCTATGTTATTTTTATAATCATAGATATGTGTCCCAACTAGGTTACGTACACTTGAGTCTTGCAACCCCCCCACCTCTACCTCGAGTGAGACTTCATATTCTTCACAGGTGTTGTTGAAAGGGCCAGTAGTGAGGGTTTTTTTGGTGTGTTGTTGAAGCATTGAACCCCGAGTCTTCCCCTGTGCCAACATACATCATGATTTTGCAAACATTTCATCTTGTTATGCATAGTTTCCACTTCAATGTACATTAGGTAACTTGAGGTAAAACAAGTATACATCTCTTTTATTTACTAAGAATTTTGAAAACATGATGCATAACCACTATTACCTACTCCACTATATGTTATTACCACTTAGAAATTACCATCACAACCACTCAATAAACCTTCCACTTTCACCCCACTAGTCATAGTGAACAATATACTTTGATGATAAGACCAAGTAATGAAAAGGAAATACGTGGTATACAAATACAAAGCAACATCTATAGTGTCTTCTCTTCGTACATCATAAAGCATTCTTAATGCATCTCAAAGAGGATGAGATCATTGTTTCCTATCCAAACAAAGAACCACAAAGTAAATATTGGTCTTAAAATTGATGTCCAAGTTCATACGACCATCATCACCAACATTTTATAAACCATTCTCCATATGCACACCATTCACCATCACAACGATACCTCATCCACTGCTTGTCCTCCATTTTTATGATAATTTTGTTTCTCTATTTGAAATCAATCTATGGTAGTTTCCAAAGTGTCATTCCACAAGAACCAACACCTACACAAAAGAAACGATGTCACATAAATCTATAAGCAAAGTATCATAAGTTATTCACCTTCTTTGCATGAGGACATGCAAATATTTGGGTTTGGGGGTGTGTTGGGGTCCATTTTTTTCATATTTTCTGCCATACAATTACACTCACACCTTCTTCCCACATTTTGTCCATAATATATCCCTAATTACACCATAAAACTCCATTATCTCGTGATATTCATCATATGTGGTTAATGCATAATTTTCCATATTTTTAGTGATTAAAAGGATGATTATACAATAGTTTTGTTGATGATGGTTTAATCCTATGTTTCTATTTCCAAACAATATGTTCCTTCACTGGAATTCATCTGATACCCATAGTAGAGGTCGTCAGGTACTCACACTCCAAGTCATTCAGTACTAGAAGGTTCTATAGTCATCTAGTACCTACACAGTCATCTGGTACTCACACTCCATGTCATCTGGTAGCCACACTCCATGTCATACAGTACCCACACTCAATGTCATCCGATACTCACACTTCATATCATATGGTATTCACACTCCAACTCATCCGGTACCAGAAGGTTTTGTAGTCATCCGGTACTCACACTCCATGTCATCCGGTACCCACACTCCATGTCATTCAGTACTCACACTCCATATCATATTGTGCTCTCAATTCAACACATCCAGTACTATAATGTTCCAGAAACCATTCGGTATCAAAATGCTTCAAGTCATCCAGTACCAACATCAACAACCATCGTGTACTAGATTATAGCCGAAAATTTGACACACTTCTAGAGGCGAATCGAGGACATGGGTCTTGTCCATAACAATGTCTACCTGTGGAAAATTGTGTCAAAATTCACCCATATTGCATGTGTGGACCTCCATCTCAGAGCCAATGATTCTTCCTAAATTAGTAAAAATCTCAAACTGCCAACTTGTGCCTCGCTTTCCGTGCATATGGTATCAGATATAGAAATCCGAAGATATGGGTTTTTTCTAAAATATGGAAAATTGAGTAATGCGTGAGAATATTTTTAAAAATAGATTTTTTTTTTAAGATATGGGTGGATCCCTAACTCAAATCTTCCCAAATTGATGAAAAACCCAGATTTTTGGAATTTATCCTAAAATTGTAAAAATTGTTTTTTGAGTTGACGGATTCGGTTTCATCCACTCCTCAATTATTTTTCATGTATAAATAAGCCTCATAGGGATATTATAAAATCCAATTATCATTCTGGTACAATCATTGTGTTGATTAATTGGGTTGGTTGTCATTGATGTCAATCCTTGAAGAATGTTTGGTAGTGAATTCCAGTAGCATAAAGGTTTGCGTAATGGAACCAAGTTTGTTTGATGTATAATGGTATGGGTTTTTATATATTTGCAAGTAATACTATCCTATATGGATATTACATGTCATTCGATTTCTGGTGGTATGTGGAACGTCACATAAGTCCTCACGGTTTGAGAGTTATGGCCTTACGAAGTTGGAGGACCCTGATATGTTGGCTTGAAGTCCCAAAAGGTTAAAGAAGTCAAAGTGCTTACAAAGAAGAAATGATTTAAATAATAAAGTGAAGTGACAAATTCAAACAATATTATTTAAATAGTAAAGTGAAGTGACAAATCCAAAGAGGATTATTTAAATAATAAAGTGAAGTGACAAAGTCAAAGAGGATTATTTAAATAATAAAGTGAAGTGACAAAGTCAAGGAGGATTATTTAAATAATAAAGTAAATGGAAAATATTCTAATTATGGAAAGTGGTTATAAGAAGGTTAACCCTAAAATGAGGAAAATGGGTTAAGTAGTTAAGTGGCTATTGGATATATGGACAAGTGGAAAATTGGGAAAAGTTGGACATAGGTGACTATGTGGACAAAGTGGCTATGTGGACAAAGTGGTCTAGAAGATGCTTCTAAGGAAGCTACATTAAAGTATAAATAAGAGACAAGGCTCTCTCATTTCAATCACACTTGAGCATATTGAATATCTACAGGTGACACAGGTAACCAAAGGATATCTAAGCCGAATTTCAGAGGGAATGTGAAGTAAAGAAGGTCGAAATTCAAGGGAGGATAACTTCTTTTGATGATGCTTTCTAAGGTATGTTATTTACAGGTCATCTCACCATTTTCTCAATAAATTTTTTCTAGAATGATTCAAACCATGAAATTGGGAGGCCATTGAGGAGACATATCGAAGTATTTTTGGTACGAATTCCATCTCGTGGTTCGTTCTATTTTTGGATTTACACTCCGTAGAAAATAGGGTTTGTGGCTAGTCCCGAAACTAGTCTAAAACAGGTGTTTCTGGTAAAAACGTCATAACTTCTTCATAAAATATCCAAATTCTGTAAGACCAAATGTTTTGGTTATAGTATAGTCTGTAGTATTTTGTGTACAATTTGTAGATCCACACAAAAAATATTCCGTGCGGTGCATTATCACAAGTTCTCTTTCTAGAATAAGCCAAAATTCAACAAGGTATGCCATTTTTCCTATAACTCCTTTTCTGAGAGGTTCCAAGTAGTGATACCAAGAGAAATTGCATAAAAGACACTGAAGAACATTGTGCACTATTTTCAAATATTTTCTCATTACGGGTACATAGTTATGATTATTTCAAGTTAAGGTTTTTGACTAATCCAAAACTAGTCATGTGAGACTAAAGTAAAGTTTGATGAAAATTCTAGTCTCTTGTTGTTAAATTTAAGGGAGGTTTGTAGGTATGTGATCATATACACTAGGTCTATTAGATAGTTACAAATTAGATTTGGATGATGAAATTGATGAGGGATTTTGGTTGAGGTTTAGGTACAGGTTGGTGCATGGTTGATGCACTTGTTTATGGTACAAGTTGATTACATGTTGAGGTACAGGTTGATGCATGGTCGATGAATGGTTCGGGTTATTGGTACAATTTGTTTTTTGTAGGTTGATTGGTACATGTTTACAATAGTATATCTCACAGTGATAGTGTGACATTAGTTCAATCATTCTTCTTATACGTCAGGGCAATTGAACAAGGAAAGGACAGGTGTTTGTATCCACCTTTTGGTTGTATTCGGAGAACATAGGGGGTTGTAGCCTCCTTCTAGTTATAGCTAGAGAATATGGGAGTTGAAGCTTCCCTTAGTTTTTAGCCTAAGAAACTAGGGGGTTGGAGCCTCCTTCCCATTGAAGCTGGAAAACAAAGGAAGTTGGTTCTTCCAATGAATGTAATTCTTCAAGACATATAAGAAAAATCATTTTGTGGTTTTCTCCCACTTTGGGTTTCCACATAAAAACACTAGTGTACTGTGTATGCATATGAAATTTCATTTATTCATTTTTTATTTATGTTTAAAATATTGGATGACAATGTTACATTGATATAGCATTTGCATTATATGGTTAAAAAGGTTTAAATTGCTCGATTATTGATTCAACAACCCTCTCAGTAATCCAACAATTGGTATCAGAGCAGGTTCCTTCATAAATCAGTTTAACCACTGAAAGGTAGATCATGGAGAGAAACAACATGTATAAAAATGGAATACCACAGTTGGATGGACATAAGTATGCATTTTGGAGCATAAGGATGAAGAGCTATATATAGGCACAGGGATTTGAAATTTGGCAATCAATTGTAGATTGATACATAGCACTAGTAGTTCCATCGACAAATGATAAAGAAGTGAAACTCGATCAGAATAATTCCAAAGCCACAAATGCACTTCTGAATGGTCTTGGAGAATCGATATTCACCAAAGTTGCACATTGTAAATCCACTAAACGGGTTTGGGACAAACTTTGAAATGTTTATGAAGGCGATTCAAAATTCAAAGTAGCAAATCTTCAAACTTACAGAGGTTGGTTCGAACAACTAAAGATGAAGTAATATGAGAATATTGCATCTTACTTTTTATGAGTCGATCAAATAGTAAATGCAATCTTGGGATCAGGAGAAGAAATCAAAGAATTTGTAATTGTTCAAAAGATAATAATATCTCTTCCTATGAGATTTGACCATAAGATATCAACACTAGAAGAAAGAGAAGATTTAAACTTAATAAGCATGGGCAAACTACATGGAATATTCACAACATATGAAATGAGAACTGAATAGGAAAATCCAGATATAAAAAAAACAACCTTCAAAGGATCCAAAATGTCAAAGAAAAAGGGAAAGAAAAAAGAAAAATAACATAGCAATAACATAGACGTCTCGGAATATGATGAAGAAGAGGCCAAATTTGTCATAAGATTTAACAAGGGAACCGATGACAAGTATAGAGATAAGCTTCCTTTGATTTGTTTTAATTGTGATGGTATTGGTCATTTTGCTAACAAATTTCCTCATAAGAAAAAGAGAAATGTGAAGGTTACTCAAATACAAAACAAACACATAAAGGCAAAAGAACCACAAAGAAAGTTTTCAAGAAAATATTATGCACCAAAGAAGACATCTCATCATCAGATGAAGATGCAATCAGTGACAATGAGAGAGAAATATTTATATTCATGGCAGTAGAAGAATATGATAAGAAGACTTTGAAGAAGAATATGAAGAGGTCGAATAAGAATATGAAGAGGAATAAGTTGACTACTAAGAATAATTGTTGTGTTCAATATAAGTTATCAGAAGAGAAAAAAAGAAAAACAAGAAACTACAGGCAGAACTAAACAAGAAAGAATACACTGAGGAACTAGAACAAATGATCACAAATTTGAAGGTTCAAATTGAAGAAGATGAAAGAATTGAAGAAGAACTCAAAGAACAACTAGAAGGAAGAGACACGATCATTGGAAATTTGGAAGAAAAAAAATTCAGATTAAGAAAGGATCTTCAAAAGAAAAATATGCAGAACAACTCAAAAGTTTTGAATGACATTATCAGTAGTCAAAAACCTCATCGTGACAAGTTCGGAATTGGATACAATCAGATAGAAAAGAGATGAAGCTCCACAAAAATAGAACAAGAAACATATCCAAAAATCTATGCAGAAACAATCAAAGGGGATAGGAAGGTCTACAAAGAAAATTACATGGACACTCCTCCATCGAGAAGATTCAGATTTCAGAATCAATGATTGATAGAAACAAATAGGCCACAGAAAGAAGAAGGATTCATATGAGTACCTCCTTTCCAAATATCTTCAACTGTTAGGTATCAAAATATATTTTTTGGTTTATATTATGCATGTAATAATTTTGGACATAAATATGTGAATTGCAGAGACAGAAACAAGAACATAAACAACTTTGAAAGTCATCCACAAAAGGGTTATCCATGAAGACCTAGTGAAACACAGAGAATAAGTTACAACATGTTTGAATCTTTGAGCACTGAGGTGGAATTGTACAAATGTAACAACTTTGGACACATGGCCAAATATTTTAGAATGACAATCCCTCCTATAGAACCACAACAAAACAACAATAGTCACAAACAAGAACCTCAGAAAAGGACATGGATAAGAAAATAGAACCAGTATAGCAATGAAGAATGCACACTCTCTCTACAAGATAAGCAGAAGAAACGTGGTTGGTATGTTGATAATGGTTTTTCAAAACACATGACAGGTGATAGAGACAGGTTTATTACATTAAGAAAGTAGAGATATGGATCAGTCTCCTTCGGAAATGATGATTCAACTAAAATCATTGGAAAATGCATAGTCAGAATTGGGAACAAGAATACCAAGGTGGAAAGTGTTCTACTAGTGGATTATATGAAACATAATCTTATAAGTGTGATTCAAATGTGTGACCAAGGTCATAAATTTACTTTCAATTCACAAAAGTGCGAGATAAGAAAATAAGGTTCAGGAAAATTGATTGCAACAACTGTGAAAACTTCAAGCAACATATATGTATTAAGTGAAATTGGAAATGAAAAGTGTTTCCTAGGAAAGGAATATGAAATTTAGCTATGGCACAAAAGAATGGGTCATATACATTATGATAACCTTGTCAAATTTAGTAAAAGTGAAGCAGTTAGAGAAATTCCCTAGATCAGGGGGCCAACCAACACTTTATGCAAGCATTGTCAACAAGGAAAGCAAACAAAGACCAGTTTTAAATCAAAATAATATTCACTGACAAGACCACTAGAAATTGTGCATAGTAATCTAGTTGGACCAACTACAACAAAGGGTT
The DNA here is from genome assembly GCA_009831015.1 of Picea engelmannii. Taxonomy (NCBI): domain Eukaryota; kingdom Viridiplantae; phylum Streptophyta; class Pinopsida; order Pinales; family Pinaceae; genus Picea; species Picea engelmannii. The sequence continues at coordinate 111,488 of ML819943.1, read as the reverse complement.
TAAAAGGTGAGAAATACTTTATGTTATTAGTTGATGATTATACAAGAATGATTGTAGTTTTCTTTCTTAGGAATAAGTCAGAATCTTTTGAAAACTTCAAGGTCTACAAAAATCAAATGAAATGGATTCAAAAATCAAATGCTTGAGATATGATCATGGAAGAGAGTTCACTTCAAAAGAATTTATGGAATACTGTAGCATGCATGGAATAAAAGGGCAATTCTATGTTTCTAGAACACCTCAACAAAATGGATTTGTTGAAAGAAAGAACAGGTCAATACAGGAAATGTTAAGGTCCTAACTCGCACATAGGTAGATCAATGTATTCGAATGTAATAAAGGTCAATATTAATAAGGCCTTTCAATAAAATAGAATAAGACGGATGTAA
>ML819943.1:93989-104273 GCA_009831015.1 Picea engelmannii | reverse complement strand
CCGCGCGGGAAAACATATTATAATCATTACTTTGTGTTTTATATTACATATGTAATATGGCCGTGTATTAAAAATGCGCGGGGTTTGATTTGTGTTATGTAATGTTAACACATTGTGTTATGTGCGCGGTTGTAACTTGCGCGATTAAGTCCGTTACACGGTTTCAAACGGTCAAACGATTTTTTTGCACCCAGCCCAAGGTCTTATGGTGCCATATGACTTGTTGAAGGGAGTGCGCACCCAGCTTTGGGGGACTTTAGCCCAATTCTAACTACTATATGGTTGCAAAGTGGGTTTTCATAACCACTTTTGATTTAATTAATGTAATTAATCCTTTTTTAAGGGTTATTGGGCATTTTTAAAGCCTAAATTTGTGGAGGAAGTTGGAGAGGGAAAACTAAGTCTCCCACTATTTAACCAAGGCTATTTTGAGGCCAAGGACATAGTTTTTGAGAGCAATTTCAGAGAAAATATGTTGAAGCAAGCCAAGTCAAAGCCATTTTGAGGCAGGAAGACCGTTGAGGAGGAGATGCTCTCGGACGATTTCTGAGAGCTCGGGACATCCAATTCAGGTGCCGTAAGTTGTACATGGTTCCAGAGATCTGAGTGAACAAGACCAGATCAGTCTAGAGACCATTCAACATTGTAAAGATGTACTAATAAGCTTTCAAACAGAAATAAAAAGTCTCCCCCACAAGAGAAAAGGCCCGGAGACGTAGGCACCGTTGCCGAACTCCGTTATCAACCTCTGTGCATTATGGTTTGCTGTTTTCATTGCATTTCAGATTTGCAATTATCTTAATGGCTGTATAATTCACTTTCTTTTCTCGTGCTTTTCGTTAAAGTTTCCCAATGGTCAATTAATGCATGCCAATAAAACCCAACCATAAGTCATTTCGAAAAATCCTGACGGATCAGTGGGCCCCTTATCCTTTCGATGCACTATAATTATGTTGGTATCATTTGATATCCTGTGTTTTTTATTTTTACTATGTCGTGACTTTCAAGTTGTGGGTGGTTGACTATCCTTGTACAACTTCAATCGGCTCCCGTTGATCATCCCTCTGATTTCTGCACCTGTTAAATCTTTCAACTGTACAGCTCCCCCATATGTGACATTTTTTACTTCGTACGGTCCTAACCAGTGCATTCTGAGTTTTCCTGGGTGTTGAATGGATTTGTTGTCTATTGGCAGCCCCACATGATTTCATTATTTGAACAAGAAATTACTTTTACTGTAGCTTCCTTCACCTCAATATTGTAAACATTATCATTTCCAGATGATTACTGGATTAGAAAAGATGTTCAGTAATTCTTTAAGTTTGTGTTTTTCATTTTTTTTTTTATGTTTGTTTCATGACTAAAAGCATGAATCAAACATGAAAACCTAGCTTGGTATTATATTTGCTATACAAGGCTTTATTTTTAAGGGTCATCATGTTTACATCCAACCTAAATCCAATACTTGAATTACCTATTTTTGGATGTTTTGGGTGTTGATATAATTATTATATGCTTAGATGGTTTGCATTTGAATTATGAGGAGTTTTGTTTTGATATATTTTAAACCCTTTGCAAACACAATGGTCATGTTATTAGTCATGGAAATCAATGCGCAACAACTGTACTCTGTACTTAATTCACCTTGCTGGAACAATGCATTAATGATCCTTTCATTACAGGTATAGGTTTTCGACTCTGTATGTCAGATTTTCATTAGTAGGAATGGTAAATATTTACGATCAAACCCTTGATGTTAATGCTATGATAACACATAGGCTTCATTATGGTTCTTTTTCCTTTATCCATTTATATCTATTCCTATCGCTCCTACCATTCAAACCTGAAAATGTTTTGAGTCGTCCCTATTACATTCTAGTCACGTTTGTTATGGCTCTTGTTGTTTGTTTAGAGTCGAATGGATGTCAGGCATTTCTCTCTCACAATGATGCAATCAAAGATTTAAAAATCCAAGGCTGGGATGCCTTCCTTAAAATATATGAAAGCTATAACCTTCAAGTGGTGAAGGCTTTCACACAGACCTTCGATGGGTGCAGAGCGAAAATTGGGCATACCCAGTTATAGGTAACCGAGGGATTTGTGAGTGAAGCCATAGGGCTTCCATCCACCGATGAGAAATGGTTGGAAAACTCAAAAAATGAAGAATTACCGTGGAGCCTCTTCATGACCTCCAGGAAAATCAACTGCTTCTAAAAAGGTATCCCCATCTCTTTGGTTAAACCTAGGTGGCATGGCATGTTGTTGATTCTCAAACAATTTGTGACCTGTGAGGGTCGTTATGGTTTAGTTTTCCTCTATCATATATGATTGTTTATGGATTTCATTGGTTTTCAATTAAACGTGCCTTTTTATTTGTTGAGAAGCCTATATAAAATTTCCAAATGGTATACGAGACAAAGTGTTGACTCTAGTCTGTTCCATCATGGCTTAATAAAGATTATGTTGATTAACCACTTTTCAACCATGGGTGACTATTGGGAGGGGTTTTTGACAAGAAATGGTTTTTCTACGACCGTTCTTGTAGAAAATCCTAATTTGGGTGAGCCACTGATTAATAAACAACTTGACATTCCAAGTAATGAACCAAACTATCTTAATAGAAACCATCTAGACGAGGCAATGCCAATTCATTCTTCACATAAGAAAAAGGCTGTTGAGTTGGTGGTAGGTGAACCTCCTATGCCTAAATTTGATGTTGGCCAAAACGTCACTGTGAAGCCTGATGTCAAAAAATCTTGCAAACAAACAAAACAAAAAAGCACAGCCCTAGGGTTTCAGAACTAAAGAGCAGTTCGTCTTGTTTCAAGAAAATTCAGGAATCGAAACGATGCTCATTTTCTCTTGATCGGCCCGATTGAGGTCAATGGGGTCTCAGAACCCGAAATGGAATATTTCCTGGCTTTGGAATACCTAGATTTTCAAATATTTGGTCCAACTAAACCCTATGACTTTGTGACAAATTTTCCACTGTGCCTCAAGGGTAAGGAGGGGTTCTCTAGTATTGGTCTTGGTCAAGGGAAAATAATAGGTAATTTCAATACAAACATGTTTGAATGTACACTTCATCAACATATTGTTCCTCTTGTACAATTTGATGTATGTTTCCACTAGATCAGATAGTATTACATTGATATAACCATCCTTCATGCTTATATTACAACACTCATAGCTCAAATTGAATCACTAAGACAAGAAAATATCGACCTCAGAGTAAATGCAGAGAGGAAAGATAAACACCTTAAGAAGACAGGGAACATAATGATAAAAAACGCAACCAGGTTAAAGAAATAATTCATTCTGAACTACATGACCCATCTTTAGTCAATTGTTGAGATGGTAAAACAATTTTCCTCTTATTATATTCATTTCATCTGTTTTAAATTGAATCGGTTTGAAATTGGATTTTGTTTTCTAAGATAAGACTAGTTATAAAATCTTTCGATTCTGTAGCCAAGTCATTTTTAAATGAAAAAATTAGAAATTAGTTGTAATAATTGTCTAACTTATTCGTGTTTCATTTTTCAGTAAATAATAGATCATGTTGCTGATCATATGGGGAGAACATGTTCGATTATGCATTTGAATGATTAGTATTTCCTTTTCTATTTTCTTTGTTAAAACTTTTATTAATTTTTTAGAAGAATCAACTCAGTTATGAGTGGATGTTAGCCCTCTATTTTTGTAAAATTTTTGATCTCATGAAATCCTATCCTATCCTAGGAGATAGGAAAATGGGATTTCAAATCACTTTAAATATTGTTCATTTTGTAAGTAAAAATCACTTTTGCCTAGAACAGATTATGGACAAATGATTTTCAGAACTTAATGGAACAACTTATAACACTTCATCTTTAGACCAATGTGAATGTTGTCTCATTTATGTTTTCTCTCTCTTATTTTGGAATAGTAATGTGTTGTCTAGATTTAGTCTCTATGACATGTGATATTCCATTTTATTCGATACTTTAAATGTTGTCCTTAATTTGTTGTTTCAATTAATTATCATTGTGATCATGATATCAATTTTAAGATCATGATTTTTGTCTGATGATAGTTGATTGATTATATGAACATTTTACATTAAGATTTATATCACTATGATCGTTCATAATTATAAGATCATTGTCTATACTTGTCTATTATCTTGTTCTCATATTCGAGCTGCCAATAAATATTTGGAGTTTGTTTTGGAGACATCTATAAGCCTGTCATAGATTTTTCTTATAGGTGGGATAGCTGGAGTGTTGGATCGCACAGAAACATAGACATGATATAAAAACTAATCTCGGGTTAGCTTTCTTTTTTTCATTCACTTTCTGTTATTTTTCCTATTATTGAAACAGAGAAATTTTAGATTGGTTTTGACCATCGCTCAATGCTTGTTTCATAACTTAGTTAATTTAAGTTCTTAGATTTATGATTAGAAAACATAAAATACAAAAATGTGCTTTCTTTATCTACTTCTGAGAACAAATTAGAAAAATGTGATTTTGCAAGGCTTTCACTAAAACTTGCTACTTGTAATTATTTTGTTCATAAATAATATGTTCATATTTCCCTTTCTATCTAATATAGTTGTAAAATAATTAGATTAAAGTTTATATATTATTATATTTTTAGCATTAGTTAGTTTAGTTCTTTTCTTTGTTTTAGGATCTTAGTTGGCTAACAGAGCCATTAAACCTATTAGAATAGGTTACACCAAATGGCTTGGGTTATTTAGACAACCCCGGACCGGATCTATTCTTCCAGCTGATGGCATGTCAAATTTGCCCATCAACACTGTCATACATCAACATTAAATATCCTTCCTTGAAAGTTTTCTTCTTAATGTGCTCATCATGCCAAGATTTGTTCCTTACTTTCTGAACTTTTTGGTGGAACCCTTCTAGGATCTGTTCTTCCTCCATGATCATCAGTTGATTTAGTCTCTCTTGTATTGCACCTCATTCCATCATTTGTGTAATTGTTGCTACGCGTAAACTGGGTACCAGAAATTCTAATGAAACCACTGCTTCTTGGACATATACTAGTTTAAATGGTGTGTTCCCTATCAATTTATTGCACGTGGTCCTATAGGCCTACAATACTATTGGTATTTTGAGGTCCCAATCATCCATGTTGACATTACAGATCTTAGTCAATGCATTCTCAAGGATTTTGTTAAATTCTTCTAATGTGCCATTTGCCTGTGGGTGATATGGTGTTCTCTTCTGATGGTGGACTTCAAACTCTTCAGTCATAGCATTGATAGTGTTGTTAATGAAGTGCATGCCTTGGTCTCTCATCAAAAATCTTGAGCACCCAAATCTAGTCATTAATTTTTCAAATAGAAAGTGTGTTGTTTCTATGGTGCAATACTTCACTTGTGTTGTTTCCTCCCATCTTGTAAGGTATTTTGTCGTGGTGATAATGTACCTTTCTCCCATTCATTTTATTAGTGGGTTGATTGGTCCATCAAATTCTATTTCACATTTATCGAATGCCTGCAATGTTACCTATGGTCATAATGGCATCTTGTACCTTCTATTGGGTTTACCAACCATTTGGCAGACATTGGATCTCTGGAAATACTCCTTCGATTCTATGTGAATGGTTAGCCACCATAGTCCTACGTGAAATATGTTCTGTGTGGTAGATTTCCCTACCTAATTTCCTATTTATATTCCCTTATGCGATTCTACTAAAACTATTGGTCTTTTGTTTTCTAACACATGTCTTCGCAAGATGTAATCCGCACCCATTTTGTATAAGTGTCATGCGATCAGTTGATAGTCTGCAGCCTGAACTACCAGGTTTTTCTTCTTTGCGGTGTTCTATTGCTATGATGTAGTACCTGTGCTCAAGTATTGAATGATATATGCAAATTATTCATTAGYGATATGAAATGAAAATAATTGTGCGTCCGAGAAGTTGTCCTCTAAATTCATAGGTTCTTATCCRTTTGTGACCCTTGATAGGTGGTTAGGTCCTGCATTCAATATTCCTAGATTGCCTATTACTTCAAAATCAAATTCTTGAAACGATATTATCCATTGACAGATTCTTCCCCCCAACACTGGCTTGTTGACTAGGTATTTAAGGGTTGAGTGATCTATGAACATCTTAAAGTGTTTTCCCAATAAGTAATGTCTGAATTTTTGTAGTGCGTAGACCATAGCTAGGCCTTTTCTCTCTATGGTGTTATAGTTATGTTTTGATTCTGATAGCTTTCTTCTCGCAAATGTTATAGGGTGACCCAAATCTCCTACTCCTGGATGCGCCAAKATAGATCCAAGTGATATGGCTGATGCATCCACATGTACATGGAATGTCCTCTCCTAGTGTGGAAATACTAGTATTAGCGTGGTGACCATGTTTTCTTTCARCGTATCCAGACCGTGTTGACAATCATTGTTCCACTGAAACTTTGTATATTTTCTTAACAGTTTCTCCAATGGTGTGGTAATCTTCACATACCCTTTGATAAACTTTCTCTAGTATCCTGTGTTTCACAATGTCTCTCTTAGTTGACGGACTATTTTTGGTGATGGAAAGTTAACAATTACTGCAATCTTTGTAGGATCTACTAGTAAACCTTGTTTCCATACTATATGGCCCAATAGTATCCAAAATGGTGTTCCAAATATACATTTTTTTTTATGTTTAATGATATATGGAACTGCCTACATCTTTATAACATCATCCGTAAGACCTCTACATGGTTTTTCAACAAACTGTAGACTGTGCAATCGTCTAAGTATATCTCTAGAAACTGGTGGATGAATTCCTTAAACACGACAATGACTACTCTGGAAAATATTGCTTGTGCATTCTTCAGTTCAAACGACATGACTGTGTATTGGTAGGATCCCCATTCTGTAGAAAATGTGGTCATGTATCTATTTTCTTGGGCTATTTTGATCTGGTGGTAGCTTGAGAATTTATTAGTGAATGAGTAAACTTTGTGTCCTCCTACGTTCTCCAACACTTCATCCATGAAAGGTGTAGGCAACGGGTCATGTAGGCATGCATCATTCAATTTCCTTAGGTCAACGCATATACTTATCCCTGCTTGTTTTTTCTCTTGAACTACCATTGGGATTATCCATTCCGATTCTTCCACTAGTTCTATGATTCCATCTTCGAGCATCCTATTGATCTCAACTTTGACTTTCTCCTTGTATATTGGGTTCAATCTATATGGTCGTAATCTGATCGGTCTAGCTTCAAATCTGAGTGGTATCTTCATTTCTCCTATCTCTCCTAATATACCCTTCATATCTGTGAATGTTGTGGGAAAGAGATCATTCTACTCACACAGTAACTCTATTATTCTTTCTATGGTTTTCTCATCCCAATAATATCGAATGCTAGCCATTTTGGGATTCTCAACTGTCCCAATGTTGACTTTATTCACCTTGATCAACACAGCAATGAATTTTGATTCTATGGGTGGAACCTCCACTTCTCTTTCACCTTCCTCTTCCTTGATTTGAATATCTCACAGATCGTCTTCATTTGGTGTTTCCTCCTACACATGGTAGTATGACAACAATTCTTTGACTGTCTATTTGTTTCGCTGTTTTTTTTATTTTATGAGTTCGAATTTCAGTTCATTGATGAATATCACCCCTCTTATCCATTTAAGAGTTGCATCTATGTTGGGGTTCTCATGCTCGAATGAAAAAGTGACCGTAAAATTTTGTTGCAATATCGTCCAGGTCATAGTTCCTTTGCTTAGTTCCTAGTCTGTATACTAGTTCGCTGGTATGACCTCTAGAGTATGTATGAAATGATGAGGCCATTCCTCTTGGGGTTTCATTTTCCAGAACATTCTTCACTTCCCCAAGTGTTCTGTTGGTTCCCCTATCCATCATACCTCTGTTGCTTATTGTTTTTCTATTCTGGGTCAAACCTTATGCGTAGTAATTGCTTACATTGGTACCAATCTGTGATTGTCTCTTTGTGTGCACCCCACCATATTGAAAGTGTGGCCTTGAGTGTTATATCAAGTGCTAATATTCTTTGATTCTCTAAAACTTCATCTTATTAATATACCAAGAATACTTATAGGTCATTTACTCTTTGGAAATTGGGTGTTTCCCTTATCTCCATGCCTACCCATCTTACTGTACAGTTTATTAATGCACATCGTCTCATGGAAACTTTGTGTAGCCTTTGTTTCCAATTCTCTAAACCGATATCTAAGTCTGGCACACATCAAGTAATGCTCTACCAACTAAGTATCCCATCTATAGTTGGGTTCACGTAATCCTCATCTTGCGCAGTTGTTTTGTACAACTGGCATATTTCCTCTAAGTCTAAGAAAGTGGGTTCTACAAACCTTTCCCCTTCTGATGGGTCTAATGGCACGATGACCCTGTATTCACCTGACTCAAATTTCATTTTTTGTGTCTTCAAATTGATTATGGCCTAGTTGTCAAACGCCCAATCTAAACTAAGCAATGCTGGATATGGTGTTGTTTCATCCACTAGAGTTAATCACTTCAAAGTATTCTTTAGTGCACACTCCATCCAGGTCTACTATCACTCCTTTCAGTCTACCAGTCGGTAGGAATCTGTGTTGGTTTCCTAGTTTCAGTTGCACATGTGAACATCCTAGTGTGGGCTCTCCCATCCATTTCCATGTCTTCTTTGATAATACATTAACTTCAGATCCTAAATCTAGTATGATATATTACATGTTGAAATCTTTGATGTTAGCATTCAGTCTAAACTCCCTACTTGTTCTTATCCTTGTATGTAGGTGATTCACTATTTTTTGTTCTAGTTTTCCTTCTATCTCTATACTACATCTTTCTAATATGTTTTGCAACATTTTGATAGATGATGGATATTTTATACTTTTACACATGATTGAAAAAAGCCTTTGATTTTACTTACTTATCCCATGGGTTTCATTTTGTTGGTATGATCCAATAACGGAGGCATCTCTTACTCTAGTGATTCCTTTCTTTGCTGTGCAGTTGAAGTTGATGTAATTTCATCCTTATGAAATTCTTGTCCGACTTGCTTAAATATCTCCTTCTCATTTTGCACGTTGAAATTCTTCCTTGGTTTGGCATTCTTCTTCACCCACTAGTGTTTTACTGGATCTTGTCGGACTGCGTCGTTTCCTATTTTATCTCCTCTACGGGTAACTATGTTGATGTTCTGTCCTTCATCCCTCACTTCAGCTAAAATCCCCTGAACATTCTGGGTGTTCTGGTTCGTATTTTCCTTAATATTTACTAGTAATGTAGGAGATTCTTGAGTTTCATGGTCCGATGTGCGACAATACATACAAGTTGTTGGTGGAAGTGGACATTCCCTTGCATAATGTCCCTATTGCTAACAATTGTGACATACCATTGGTCCTCTACCTCTTCCAAAACCTCCACTTTTTCTTCCTCCACCTCTATATCCCGTTCGATCTCCTCTCGGCGTGTTATACTGAGATGCCTGATTGTACTGCATGGTATTATATTGAGGTTGTGTTGTGTTGTACTGTGGTTGCGTAGTATTATATGGTTGCTACACCGTATTATACTACTACTGCACAGTGTTGAATGGGGTTGGAACTTGGTTAAATTATGGTGCATATTTTCCACTCATCATTTCTTCCTGCACTCTATATGTATTTGATGTCCTCTCTCGCATAAAATCCAAAGTTCTACAATCTTTGTCATCGTGGCCCACTGAATTGCAAAAGTTGCAATATGAACTCTTTGGGACTATTTGGTAATTTTGCATCATTGGGTAGTGATATGGATTGTGACCCATTTTCTTACATATTTTTCACCATAGTCCTCCTGTTGGTAATGGATTTGGCATTCCTGCTGCCATATACTGCATGAATGTTGGACATTCGTTCTTGTGGTTCCCTTCTGTCCTGCATGTAGTACACCAAACGACTTCTCATTTTTCCTTACTTTTATTCTGATTTAGATGGAACTCTAAGTTCTTCAAATCCTCCTTTAGTTCTTCAATGTTTGGATCCATATGTTGATATTGGTTTTCTTATAGTTGCAGTGCGGCCTGCAAAGCCTCTGCCTGTGTCTAAATTTTTTTTTTTTGAAATGGGTATTTTAACTATGGTAGTACTAAATTGACGAACAGGTGCCTATGTTGCATATCGATCATAATACATTTCAACTTTCCCTTAAGTTCCTTGAATCTCCGGTCAATTTCCCTTACAGATTCTCCTGATTTTTTTCTAATTTTGATCATCTCGTTCATGTACTGATATTCTGAAATCGTCTTTTGGAATTCGCTTATCAA
>ML819943.1:60961-80004 GCA_009831015.1 Picea engelmannii | reverse complement strand
ACTGTATTCGAAATTCGGGATACCAACAACAGACTATTTTTAAAAATATTAACAGCTTGTATTATCAACAGAACATCGAGCTAATTTTGAACAATCATATCTATTCGATGATCTATCGAATCAAAACCAAATCCAATCGAATTCTAAACGATAACAAAGAATAAAACAAACATTATATACAGTGAAGCATGCTTATGTAACAGAGCAGGCGAAATATGTACAAAGAAAGTAATATAAATGAGAAAAATATACCATCACATTTGTTGGGACTTATGTCAATTTTGAATTGATAATTGCAGTGGCAGACTCGACATTTTTGAACAGGACTGAACCCGTGGTTCGTTTCTTCTTATCGGAGGGTTGCACCTTTGCATTCTGACCAGTGAGCTTTGCCACTTGGTTTTCCAAATCGTAGATCCTAGATTTCAACGTAGGTACATCCAAGTAATATCTTTCCACCCATAATCCGCATTGATCGCAAGGTGCAGCAACAAGTTGAACATAAGGGGGTTTTGATGATTCCCCGAGGGTTTCATGGAGTGGTTCAATACCAGGAAAGTCGGGGTTATCCCGCAGACAAGGAGGTAGGTTCTTGACGAAATCATGAGGAGGTTTCCCACACAATCCCTTGGAGTAAGGATACTCTTTGGCGAGAAATCGTTCAATGTCTGAATCAGAGTCCTCGCTAACCATGATAGGCTTTGTTTTGGAAGAAAGCTTAGATTTATTCCTCGCCATGCGAGAGATCAATCTTGCATTTTTCTTGCCTCGAGTATTAATACCAGTCTTCGCTCTAGTCTTTTGGGTTGTAGCTTTAGCAACTTCGGTCTGTTTTGACACAGCCTTAGGAAAACTCATAGATGACTCGGGCTTAGGTCTAGGTAACAAAACATTATAAGGCACAGGGGCAGGTTTCCTCTCGGTCACCATGGGCTTATCTACCTGTGGAGAGTTAGACTCTCTAAAACCATTACGGCTGAGAAAATCATGCCAAGAATCACGACGTAACCCTAATTCGTAAACTAAAACCATTTTGATCAACCCAACATGGAAGAGGCTAGTGTCAGCCTGGCTACGCTTGTATCGTTTAGCCATTTTGAACAAACTTTGGTGCAGATAGTGAGGCATACTTAGTTCAAAACCCATGAAAACCATTAATAAACGCAGGTGGAATAAGAAAATAAACCCGTACCTGCCTTCACAAGTAACGAAATGCTTGATAATCATCAAGAGATCATACCAGCGGGGTTTCAACATCTTTGCAGGCAACCCTCTGTCGCATGAGTTCATTGTGCGATATTGGAACAGTAATGTCCATGGGACATCATCTACCTTGCAACTTTTCGATCATTTTTGTCCCTGGGTAGGCAAGATGGTTGCCAGGCTGAGAAATTCTTCAGTAATTTCAAGCTGGACATCTCCAACTTTGGCTCGGCAGCCATCGAACGATAACGCAAATTACCGAGCCACAGTGAGGTCATAGCCATCAAAATTTCTTATGAAAGCGAGCCACCCATGTTGTTCCAGGTCGCTACATGCACCACTAAATGTCAACAGTGCCTGGCACCCGTTGGGCTCAACCCTTACGACAGGAGCCATGACCTCTGTACATGGTAGGGTTCAAACTGAATGAAACAATGCACAGAGTCGAAAAATGATAGGGTTTGACAGCTTCTATGCTCGAAGAGACCGGAATTAAATGCATCCGTGCGAAGGTGGCGGGATTACCACCGCCACGCACTATATTAATGACTGAGTACAGTGTTATTAAAATCATAATTTTTTATACCATGCGTATCGGCCAACAAATAGGTGTGTAATCATATTAACGTGCCAGTCACCCGAAGCAGAACTAATACCATGCGTTATACACATGCCAAGTGTACAGTTCAATCCAACACCATATCCAACGTCCATCGTGTCAATCAATCGTTTTACACCAAGGTTTAAATTTAATCGATGCCAATACATAATTTGAAACTGTGAATCATTCAATGTACTATCAACTTACCAAACAATATACCAAGCATCGATTTGTAAAATTAAAGTCCAATATGATTAATCCATGCGCCTTCAAACCATTGTTATTTCTTGAATTGACTTTATAAACTTACCAATGTATTCGTTTCACATTCAAATGTTTGCATTCCAAAGTTTTTAGAACATAATGATCCAAAATTCCTCATTTAATAACTGAGTGAAAAGCCCATAGAAATAAGAATCAAAGCAATAAGACCAAATCCATCATAACTTTTATAAGATCAGAATAAAACCAATAAATTTTTATGCCCAAAGGCTTAGAAATCAAACATATCCAAATGCGCAATCAAGGTAAGAGTATGCTCAAGAACATAAGTTCGAGAAAATCTTTAGTAGTCATGTGATAAACCAATGGTCAAGTGTCTTTTGGAGAAATCGATAAAAGATGACTACAGTCCAAACGATGAAAGAGGTATTTTCACATTTACAGTTGTGAAAATCAAATCGAGACCAAATTGCAATTGTCGCAAAAATGAAACAAATGTCTAGAAGCACAATGTGACGATGATTTGTCATTAACGAGACAAGGGGTGTAGGCAGCGTTTTTTAAGAGCAGTTAAAAAAATGGTTGGCTGCCAACACATCCTGAATGTTGAACTACTACCTCTGTGCGATGTAGATACTGGACTAGTTCTTCATGAACTAGCTCTTCTAGTTTTTGTTTCTTGTGTAGATGTAGTTCATGTTGTCTTTCTTCTCCTGAAATCCAGTTATCTAAATGGTGGTGTTCTCTTGGGTGTATTATTCACGCATGGGTTTATGGGTTTCACACTGACATTAATATGGATAGGATTATTTCCTTCTCTTCCCGTTCTTTGACCTCTTGTCTTCCTTTCATATGTTGTGCGCGGTATTTTCTCAATTTTCTCCACATCCCACATATCCTCTACCTCTTCCTCGTCACTCGCCAAGCCTTCCCTTGCGGCTATGGCTCTCTTCTTGTTATTCACCTTGTGTTGGTAGGGTACTCCGCTACACATATTTCCATCTTTCACCATGATTCACTTGATCTGGTCATCATCCATCATGATTGATTCCAAGGGTTCCTCCTTCTTTCCCTTATCCTTTCCTCCTTCCATTTCTCCTTTTTTTGTCAATGCTTCCCCCCTTCCCCCATGCATGCAGGGAAGTTTAGCTTATTGACTCCATCATCATTACCCCTTTGTTATATAGCAGTATCTTAATAGAAGAATACAACTATCTAATGTATCTTCCTCGAGGTCTGCTTAGAAACTCTTTCTCCACTACATTGTATCTAATGCGAACTTTGTTATAAATCTAGCCACAATACTGTCGAGACAAAAATTTACTTCACGAGTGAATTTTTTGTTCACCTATTGTAACTTCTCAATATGTATTGGGGTCCACTCTAACTATCAAACCTGGTTCATTTCATGGTTATCCTTAAGCCTTAGTATCCACTCCTACAATAAGTGTGGAGAATCACAGAGAAAGACCTCATGTAAATCAGTAAACCCATATTTCTCAACATATTTGCAGGGTGTTACTCTAGGGTTTTTGTTATCTTGATGTGAAAAATCTAGCTCTTTTGTCCTTAGATAGCTCTTGATCTCTTCTTTTGTGGGATTCCATGGTCTGAACATCCCCTTCTAGTGGCTCATTTATTTCTTCTCTGCTTTAATATTCTCTTGATCTACCTCCCACATATATTACGTATCTTTTATCATATCTTTTGTTGGTTGTGAAGCCTGGTTATGTTCTTGATTCAAAGGTCCTTTCTTTCAGCCATGTTTATACCCCATGAAGACTTTACACCCCATAAGTATGTACACTCTTCCACGTGGGGGAGTGAAGAGGGGGGGTACCCCCTCTGTGGGGTCCGGGGGGCCTATCGGCTGGGGTGTTTGGGGGTGAAGCCCCCAAAGGAAAAATTGCCTTGTAAATGTATATTGTAATTTCATTGTAAATATGGATCGTTCATTATAAGGTCGTAGATCTAACAGTAGAAATTATGTTAGGGTTTTTCACCCTAGAAGGAAACCCTTTGTTATGAGGGAAATGTATTGTGGATATGCATTATGGTGAGTATTGTATTCTAAGAGAGGAGACTATGTGAGAAATAAGAGGAAGTTATAGAGGGTTTTGTTGTAGGTTGTATCCCTTCATTTTCTAGATAATAATAAAGGAAGGACCTAGAAATTTCTCTAGTGGACGTAGCCCACACTAGGTGAACCACGTAAATTTGTGTCTCTCTTGTATTGTGTATCTTCTATGTTTTTGTTTCCACATTTGTTTTATTTTATTTCTCTACAGTCCTATTTTTCTAGCAACTGGTATCAGAGCGAAAGGTAACTCGTAGGAAAAGAGGGTTACTAGTTCGAGTGGGAGCAATGTCGAAAGATGGAAAGTTTAGGGTCGAGAAATTTAATGGCCAAAACTACCAGTTATGGAAGATGTAGATGGAAGATTATTTATATCAGAAGGATCTATTCCTACCATTGGGAAGAGTAGCAAAGAAGCCAACGACCATGAAGGACGAAGAATGGGAGATTCTTGATAGAAAGGCTCTAGGAATGATATGGCTGAGCTTGGAAGTGTCTGTGGCTTTCAATATTTCAAAAGAAAAGACAACGAAGGGTCTGATGGATGCATTGGATAAATTGCATGAAAAACCCTTGACATCTAATAAGGTATTTCTAATGAAGAGATTATTTAATATGAAGATGTCAGAAGGTGGGTCTGTTGAAAATCATTTAAATGAATTTAATACGATTACTCATCAACAAAGTTCTATAAAAGTGGACTTTGATGATGAGGTTAGGGCTCTTCTAATATTGTGCACATTGCTAGAATAATGGAATGGCTTGTTCATGGCGGTAAGTAACTCTGTCTCTAGTTCAAATACTTTAAAATTTGATGATGTTGTTGGTGTTATCCTTATTGAGGAAATGCGATGGAAAAGTACAAGTGAGATATCAGGTAATGCGTTGAACATGGAGAACAGGGGAAGACAAAAGGATAGAGGAAAGGGCTCAGGGAACCGCGAGAATTCTAGGAAGGGAAGATCCAAATCTAGACTTGGAAAGATAGAGTGTTGGAATTGTGGGAAGAAAGGACATCTGAAGAAACATTGCAGAGCTCCAAAGAAACAAAGAGATGGACAGCAGGAGAGAAATTAGGAAGCAAATGTAATAGGTGATGTGTTACAAGATGCTTTGATTCTTTCTGTAGATAATATTTCTGAATCTTGGGTAGTAGATTCAGGGGCTTCATTTCATGCCACACACCATAGGAAACATTTTCTAGATTATGTTCAAGGTGATTTTGGACAGGTTCATTTGAGTGATGATGTACCATGCAAAATTGTTGGAATGGGAAAGGTAAAAATAAAGAAACACAATGGAAACCAATGGTTGTTGAAAGAGGTAAGACATGTTCCATATTTAAGGAAAAATCTAATTTCAATAGGGAAGTTGGCAAGTGAAGGTTGTGTATCCATATTTATAGATAAGACGTGGAAGGTCATCAAAGGATCATTGATGATAGAAAAAGGAGAGAAGGTAGGTACATTGTATTTATGTACTGGTAATATTGAATCTTATATCTCTCTAACTTCTAGAGGAGTGGATACAACACTATGGAATCATAGGCTGAGACACATGAGTGAGAAGGGTATGAAGATACTTCACAAAAGAAATTTGTTGCCAGATCTTAAACAAATTGATTTGGACTTCTGTGAGCATTGTGTTTATGGAAAACAAAAGAGAGTCAGATTTCTCAGAGTAGGAAAAGAAAAGAAGAATGAAAGGTTAGAGATTGTGCATATAGATGTATGGGGACTATCTCAGGTATCATCTCTTGGTGGCTCTCGTTATTATGTTACTTTTATTGATGACACAACTAGAAAAACTTGGGTTTATTTCATTCAACAAAAATATGATGTTTTTGATACTTTTAAGAAATGGAAAGCTTTAGTTGAGAATGAGATAGGAAAAAGTTTGAAGTGTCTCAGATCAGATAATGGAGGTGAATATTGCAACAAGGATTTTGATGATTACTTTTCATACAATGGGATTCATAGAGAGAAGACATTTCCAAGAATACCACAAGAAAATGGTGTGTCAGAAAGGATGAATAGGACAATCATGGAGCATGCAAGGAGTATGAGATTTCATGCCAATTTTCCCTTACAATTCTAGGAAGATGATGTATATATTGTTGTTTACTTAATAAACAGAGGACCTTCAAGCTCTTTGGATGGTATAATTCCATAGGAGGAATGGAAAGGAAAAAAGGTAAACTATTCTTTTTTGAAAACTTTTAGTTGTGAAGAATTTGTCCATATTGATAAAGAAAATAGAACAAAGCTTGAGTCTAAATCCAAGAAGTGTACCTTTATTGGATACGGTGTTAATGATTTTGGTTATCGATTATGGGATTATGAAAATAACAAAATCATTAGGAGTAGGGATGTCATATTCAATGAGAAGGTCATGTACAAAGATCAGTTGCAGGGAAAGAAACAAGAAGAATAAAAACAAGAATACACAGTGCTTGATGAGATCAATGAAAAAGAAATTCCAAAGGAACTTGAAAATCAAAATGTACAACAACAGGAGAAACAGGTACCTCAAACACCTGCAAGTGTTTTTAGAAGATCTACCAAGTTAAGTATACCCCTGAACGATACTCTCCTTCATTGTATTATTTATTGTTGACTGATTCTGGTGAACCAGAATGTTATGAAGAGGCAATGCAGGTAGACACTAAAAAGAAGTGGGAGAAAGGCATGAAAGAGGAAATGGATTCCTTGGAAAATAACTAGAATTGGGACTTGGTTCAGTTGCCTACGAGAAAAAGAGCATTGCATAATAAATGGGTTTACAAGTTGAAGGAAGAAGATGGATGAGAAAAGAAGTACAAGGCTAGACTTTTTGTAAAGGGGTTTGCACAAAAGAAAGGTATAGATTTTGATGAAATATTTTCTCTTGTTGTTAAGATGACTTCAAATAGGAATATTTTAAGTCTTGTGGCAGTATAATATTTGCATCTTGAATAGTTAGATGTAAGAACAACTTTTCTCCATGGGGATTTGGAGGAAGAGATTTATATGCAGCAACCACAAGGGTATGAGGTCAAAGGGAAGGAGAATTTGGTATGCATGTTGAAGAAGAGATTGTATGGCCTAAAGAAAGCTCCAAGGAAGTGGTATTTGAAGTTTGACACGTTTATGATAGAACAGGGTTATAGTAGATGTCATTCTGATCACTGTGTTTATTTTAAAAGGCTAGAAAATGGAAGCTATATTATCTTGATATTGTGTGTAGATGACATGCTTGTTGCACGGTCTAATATGAAGGATATAAATATGTTCAAGAATAAATTATCCAATTCACTTGCAATGAAGGATTTGGGTGCTGCAAAGAAAATACTTGACATGAGAATAACAAGAGACAGAAAAAATCACAAATTGACATTGTCTCAGGGTGAGTACATAGAGAAAGTGTTGGAGAGGTTTAGAATGCATAATGAAAAACTAGTTAGTACACATTTGGCCAACCATTTCAAATTAACTAAGGAAATGTGTCCCAAGACACGGGAGGAGATAGAATACATGTCCAGGGTCCCTTATTCATCAGCAGTTGGTAGCTTGATGTATGCAATGGTTTGCACAAGACTAGATATTGCACATGTAGTGGGAGTTGTGAGCAGGTATATGAACAATCCAGGTAAAGAACATTCGGAGGAAGTAAAGTGGATTCTCAGGTATTTTAGAGGTACTGCTACTCATGCATTATGTTTTCGAGGTTCAAACATTTTTCTACAAGGATATGTTGATTTAGATATGGCAAGTGATAAATATAGTAGGAGGAGCACCATAGGGTATGTTTTTACTATAGGTGGAACAACAGTAAGTTGAATTTCGAAACTACAAAAGGTTATTTCACTTTCAACAACAGAGGCAGAGTATTTTGTTGCTATAGAGGCTAGTAAAGAGATGATTTGGTTACAAAGGTTTATGGAGGAATTGGGAAAGAAGCAAGAGAATAAAAAGTTGTACTGTGACATTGATAGTGAAATTCATCTTGCAAAGAAATCAACTTTCCATTCGAAGACTAAGCATATACAGTTGAGGTACCACTTCATATGATCCACCTTGGAAGATGGACATTTGAAGTTGAAAAAGATACACACTAGCCAGAATCTTGCAGACATGTTAACAAAGGGAGTAACCAGAGAGAAACTAAGTTCCTTCTCAGTTTCAGTTGGTCTTCAAGAATGAAGATGAAGATGAGAAATTTTCCAGGTCCAAGAAGGTTCAAAATCCATCATATATAGCAGTGGTGGAGTTGGTGAGATCAGTCTCCAAGTGGGAGATTGTTGGTTGTGGAGCCTGATTATGTTCCTGATTCAGAGGTCCTTTCTTTCAACCATGTTTATACCCCATGAAGAATTTACACCCCATAAGTATGTACACTCTTTCATGAGAAGGAGTGTAGAGGGGGGGTACCCCCTCTTTGGGGTTCGAGGGCAAGCGGGCCCTCAGCAGGGGATCAGGGGCGAAGCCCCTGAAGGAAAATTTGCCTTGTAAATGTATATTATAATTTCATTGTAAATCTAGACCGTTCATTATAAGGTCACAGATCTAATGGTAGAAATTATGTTAGGGTTTTTTACCCTAGAAGGAAACCCTCTGTTATGAGAGAAATGTATTGCGGCTATGCATTATTACCAATATTGTATTCTGAAAGAGGAGACTGTGAGAGAAAGAAGAGGAAGTTATAGCAGTTATTGTTGTAGGTTGTATCCCTTCATTTGTTGGATAATAATATAGGAAGACCTGGAAATTTCTCTGGTGGACGTAGCCCACACTGGGGGAACCACGTAAAACTATGTCTCTCTTGTATTGTGTATCTTCTGTGTTTTTTTTCTGCATTTGTTTTATTTTATTGCTCCGCGATACTATTTTTCTAACATCTTCAACATATCTCATCTACTCAATTCTCTATTGTTCCTACCAATGGAAAAAGAACCATTTGTGTTTTATTAATATCCTGTCTGAGCTTGCATCCTCAGCTTGAGTGACCCAGGATTCATGTCTATTTGGGGTTCCATCGAAGCCTGTAAAACTATTGGCCCTCCTGGTAAACCAGAAGGCAATGCAACGCACAAGGTTCCCTGCACCGTCTCACTCGAGATAGTCTTAATGGGTGGCTACAATAATCATGTGTTTTCAGCCTAGGATTGAGTGGTGGATCTCAAAACTGTATGTTGAGAGTTTTGTTTCAACTTATTAATGCAATACAGTGTCATTTATGATTACGTAGGGAATATAACAACTTATTCTTTTAGCATATCAACAACTACTAACAACAATAAAGAAACACATGCATTCCATCACATAAAACAGGTTTTACTATGGTTCACCCCCCCTAAGCTACATCCACAAAGATTTGGCTCTTATCTCTTTTTTTATAGTCATTCTGAAACTACAGCGTCACACGCTTTACAACTCTTCTCAGTTGGGTTGAGAACTATTATGAGGCAGACTAGATCGCACCAGGCTCCTTAGCATGTGATCTAACCCTCAATATCTACCCTCCTCCATCCTCTCTAGCTAAACAACTTACAAAATTAGGTCATACAACAAAATATTACATCACATCCGCTTCCTCACATCCGTAACTTCACATTCTTTCTCTTTTTTTCTCTCTTATTATTATCTCTGTCAATGAGAACTAGGTATCTATATTTATATGTTTCTAGATCACCAGCCATTACAATGTGTTGAAAAAATCTAACCTTAACATTGTTAGATATTCCATTCATGTGCGTGTGTTGCTCTTCTTTCTAGTTGTCGCTTCCCTCATGCATGCCTTCTTTCCCAAAATATCCTTTCTTTCTGCTTTGGCCTGCTTCCAAAAATCACTTATTTCCTACAAAGATGCAGATTGGGCAGGTTGCATTGATGACCGATGAAGCACCAATGGAGAAGTGTTCTACTTGGGTGAGTTTTTAGTATCATGGTTGTTGGAACATGGTTAGACCCAGGGTTCAACTCTAGCATCACACCAACAAACCCTAACTACTGGCCCTTTCAGCAACACGTGCAAAGTAAATGTAGTCTCACATGACGTAGAAATAGGGGGTTGCAGGAAACATGTGTCTACAACTAGAGGAAATGAAAAGTGATTTCAGCATGACAACACACAACAATCTAGATATTCTTTACCACTCTTAATTTTACTTTGTAAGTTATATCTTTGATCTAACACAACAATGCAATAACAGGATATCAAATGGAAAATAACACAACATCAACAAAAAAGGAAATAAGATATACGTGGTTCACCCTCTCCCAAGGGATATGTCAACAAAACTATGTTTCTAGACATATTAGATGAAAACATACAGTTCTATCTGCGCACTTAGCTGTAGATATCTCTCTTTCTCTCTTCTACCCCTCCCTTCGCACCTAGTTGCAGGTTTGATCTTCGCACCCAGCTGAAGATATTACAATATAGACTCAATATCGCTCTCCACAATAGTAATAGTAGCAACAATGACTAACAATGAATTCTTGAGAAACGCTCTTGACTCTCCTAGACCTTTATTTGTATATTACATGACTTCCTTGGACAACCTTAGACCAAACTCTAGGTGTCAAAACCCTAGATCCAAAACCCTAGGTGCCAAAACCCTAGTTCCACTTGACCCTTGTTTTCAAGGCTTGGCCAGCCTGTCCTTCCTTATTTTCCATGAGGTTCTCTAAAGAATCCTTTGATATATTTTTTTTCTTGTTGAGTTGTCCATGATCCATCTTCTTCGATGATTTGTCTTCCTCAATCTTCTCTTCCAATGGAAAGATTTCCCTTTACTTCGCTCCTTCTTTTCTACTTCTTTAACCACTTCGATCCTTCCTCGATTTATGTGCCTTTTGCGTAGTTCATACTTCTTCTTTCTTCCTTAATATTGTATTCCTTAAATAACCAAAGGCCAACAGGCCCCCAACACTCACATGTTACTTGTCCTGAGTCACTCGAAGAATGAACCTTTTGTATTACTTTGACCGCAAACTACATGGAGAAGCTTGTGCTTTCTACATTGTCCCTCCTTATCATGTGCAAATTGTCTTTTCTATGTCTAGCACCTAGTTTCAAGTGCAATCAATACCTATACCCTTATTCGTTTTCTTTTATTGATATTTGTGAGGCATATGGTTGTCATAATATAATTTCAACCGACTCCCATTTACCAAACCTTCTTTCCATTCTCCATTAAGGGTATTCAACTGCGCATCTCCTCCTTCTGTAACATATGTAACCTCAAATTTCCCAAGCCAATGTGTCCTAAACTTCTTTGGATTCTTCATGAACTTTGTTTCATACACAAGAACCAAATCTCTTTTCTTGAATGCCTTCCTCTTGATATTTTTGTCATAGTAAGCCTTTTCTCTTTATTTTTGTACCTATTGATGAAATCCTACAATAAAATTGTCTTCCTCCAACTCTAGCAACTATGCAAGCCTATCTTGAACAATGCTTGTGTCATCCATACTTGTAAATGATGCAATTATTAAACTAGGAACCAAGTATTCCATAGGTACTATTGCTTCCAAGACATAAACTAACTTAAATGGGATGTGCATTGTTAACTTCTTGCAAGTAGTTATGTAGGCCCATAGGACTACTAGGATTCTTAAATCCCAATCATCTATGTTAAAACTACAAATCTTAGTTAGCACTGTCTCCAAGATATTATTGAAAGCTTTGACTATACCATTCTCCCATGGGTGGTATGGAGTTCTCTTTTGATGGTGAACTTCAAATTCCTGAGTCAAGGATTCGATAGTTTTGTTGATGAAGTGTGTGCCTTGGTCACTCATAAGGATCTTTAGGCATCCAAATCTGGTTATGATGTCCTTAAAGATGAACTTCCCAGCGGTGACTTCACTATAGTCCTTAATTGCTCTTGCTTCTACCCATTTTGTCAAATAATCTGTCGCAGTGATAATATATCTAGCTCCTGTGTGCTTTCCTGGTGGATTAATAGGTCCCACAAAGTCAATATCCCATTTCTCAAATACTTTTAATGTTAATTACAGTGCCAGAGGCATCTCATCCCTTCTAGAAGGATTTCCTACTCTTTGACATACATCGCAGGCTCTGTAGTATTCCTTAGCATCCTTATGTCAATTAGGCCACTTAGGTGCTTAGGTGCTTGCTCTATTCCAATATTAACCTTCTTAATTTTAATGGGTTGTCTAACAAAGGGTAATTCAATCCCTGGCCCTCCTATGTCTCTTTGTCCCTCAGTTTCTAAAATGTTTACATCCCATGAGTCATCATCCTCATCAACATTAATATTGTAGCAGTCTTGTAACTTTTGAAGAGTTATAGTCCATTCATCTTCTTCTTGGGTAAAAGGGAGGTTAGGTGCCTCCTCAAAGACCTTTTGTCTTATGATTTGTAAATCCTGATCTACTATAGGGTACTGAATCTCAAATAAAAACATATCTATAAAGTTCTGAGTTATATTGTACCAATATCTAGTGATGAGGCATAGTTCTACTTGAAGATACATGTTGATAGGCGTAGTATCCAAGGTGTTAATGAACTTATGCACCCACTATTCTTTAGGAATATGGCTCCAGGCATCCTCACAACTTCGCATGTGGTCCTTAGGACAATTCTGGCCTGTGTAAAAAACTTCACATCCTTCATCTTGGTCTAAAAAGTGTACTATCAATAAGGTGTGACATTGTACTCACTCTGCGATGTTCCTCTTGTGTGTTCCCCACCATATAGTTGGTGTTTCTTTTAAGGCTTCATCCAATGCCAACATCCTCTGTTGTACTGGTACAATTTTCTTGAATTTAGCTAGAAATGTCTCTAAATTATTCAATCCATCAAATGTTGGTAGATTACTTACTTATCTTCCAATCCAGCAAACTACTCTAGTCAATCAGGGACATCTCCGTGTGGAGACTTCATACATTATGTTATGCCAATTTTCCAATGCTTCCTCTAAATCTGATGAACATGCACTTTCACTTCACCAGCTGATATTTTTATCTATTGTAGGATTAATGAAATCCTACTTTCTTGTTGTTAGTTTGTAGATGTTCTCTAGTTCATATGTGTGTCTTCTTCCCTGATAGGTTCTGTGTATCTGCGAGATTCATCTGGTTCCAAAGGTGTAATGAAATTAATGCCATTACCCTCAAATGTCATTCTTCTCTTCTTTAGGTCAACAACTGTCGAATTGTTGAAAACCCAATCAATTCCTAACAACGCGGGATGAGGGAAACTATCATCAACAATATCAATTACTTCGAAGTCTGCAAACATCCTTACCCTATCAATGACTATAGGGACATTCTCTAGTCTTCCAAAAGGGCTCACCACCTGCTGATTAGCTATCCTGAGACTAATAGGAGAGTAAATCAGTCTAGGTTTTCCCATTAGTGCCCAAGTCTAATTCATCATAACATTCACTTCTTATCCTAAGTTGAGGACCACATAGTCCACGTCATAGTCTCCAATCTGATTACTAAGGTGTAATTCCTTGTTT
The DNA here is from genome assembly GCA_009831015.1 of Picea engelmannii. Taxonomy (NCBI): domain Eukaryota; kingdom Viridiplantae; phylum Streptophyta; class Pinopsida; order Pinales; family Pinaceae; genus Picea; species Picea engelmannii. The sequence goes on along the minus strand of ML819943.1, from coordinate 66,429 downwards.
TTCCTTCTTTTCCTTGATACTTGATTCACAAATATACTCATCATAGGATCTATTCTCCCAATTTCATACTGTCTCACCAGGTCTTGTAATTCTTGTACAAACTTTTCATATTTAATCAAATTGATACAAGTATATAAGAAGTCCATGATCTTTCTTACCTCTCTTCCTTGTCTAGCTATAGCAGACTGATCAAATGTTGGTGGCATTTCACATTCCCTTACTTCTGGTTGTACCTTAGATAAAGAAGCATGTTCTCCTAAAAATTCTTTCCTTGCTTCCTCAAAATTATTCCTCTATCTCCTTGGATCAAAAAACTATGCCTTCTCTGTAGCTCTTCTAATCCTTGATCCTTCTACAGTCTTCCCTGGAGTTACCCTATCTTCTCCTGTAACAGTGCCTCCTCTAGTAATCACAATGACTCTAGGGTCCCCCCTGTGAGGTTCAACTGATATTAGTTGTACTTGATGGTTTCCTCCTTGTCTCTCCTAGATCTTGGCCAATAATACTGGACAATCTTCAATGACATGATCAAACAAATTATAGTAGTTATAAGTAGTACAAGGGTTCTGAAAATACCTTTCCAAATGCCATGGCTGTGTGTAGTTGTAGAAAATTATCTAACCTCGACCTCGACCCATACCTCCTCCTCATCCGCTTCCTCTAAATCCACCACGAGGGTTGAAGTTTCCTCTTCATGGGGATTTGAACTTCACATTGTTTCCTTCTTGTTGTACTTCTCCTTGAATTCTATATGTATCCCTTAATCTTTCATGCATGAGATCATAAGCCCTACAATCCTTCTCATCATGCCCCACTGATTTGCAAAATGTATAATAAAGATTGGTAGGTGTCTAGACATATTTTTTCATATAATAGCATTCACCAAGGTGATATCTAGTTCTACATACCTCGCACCAGGGTATAGTAGTGTGCTTTAAAGGACTAGGTGCTCCAAACACAAAGTATTCATGAATTAGGGGATAACGCTCTTTGTCATGGCCCTCTGATTTACATCGTATACACCAGATATCTTCTCTTTTCTATTTTCATTTATCTTTGTTCATATCTTCGACTCGTAAAGATAAACTAGTTAGCTGATTCAAAATCTGACTCATACCTAGGTTGGATTCTCATTCAGGGGGTGCTTCTAATTTCATGGCTATTTCCAATGCTTTAGCCTATGAAGCAACCTTCTGTTGCATCAGAGGAATTCTGATGTGCGGAAGGAGAGAAGTGATGAACCATTCTTTATTCTACTCGTCTGGGATTTGAAAACTCAAACGATCTGTCAAATTCTTAAACCTTTGATCAAACTCCCAAATAGGTTTAGTAACCTTCTGCTTGACTTCCTTCAAATCTGTAATACATTGTGTCTCCAACTTAGGTCTCTTGAATTCTATGCTCAATGCAGTCTTAATTTCATTCAACGGTTTAGGCTATCCTGGTCCTAAAACAAAATTCATATACCAATTCAGTACAGGTCCCTCAAGGTAGTACTAAACTGAGTCCTCTTAACAACTTCATCAGTGACATGCTTAATGCTCCATACAACTTCGCATAAGAACCAGTGCTGGTCGGGATCTTCAAATCCATCTCCTCTAAAGATAGGTAACCACATTTCATCTTCCATAGATCTTCCTTGGTTTCTCGACTGAGTATGTACTAAACTACTTGTAGCAGTTTTCTGATTGCTCTAACTACTCTAGTTATTCTAGTTACTTAACGTTGCTAAAGCAGTAGGAGGAGTAATAGTACTTACTTCAAAAGTAGGTGCAATTCCTGAAGTTTATGGTTCTCCTTGGTGAAGTTCTTCGGTCTGTACTTCCTATGTTCTTCCAGACTCTGAGTACTCTTCATCTGTTAGATATGCTTCTTATCCACTGTATAATGCCCTTTCTTCATAGTTTTTCTTAAAGAGGTTTGCAAGAGGAACTTCTCTGAAGGGTCTCCCACTACGCATGAGTACAACCTCTATGTCATTGTCACTGTCTAAATTCTTGAACATTAGCTTTACTGTATCTTCAGGATATTCTTCTCATGCAATAGCATCTTAATCCTCATCTTCAAAAAGTGTAGGAACTTTCCTCTAGGTCCCTTAAAGAAATACCTATCTCCTTGACTATACGATTCTAATTTGTCAATAAAAAACTCATTAATGTACCCTCCAATAGTGATATCAAAATAGAGATATACTTCTCTAGACACAGCGTTATCGACTCTCTTGACTTTCTTGATTAGCGTTGTTGTCCAAACCACAGGTGGTCTAGATCTGATCTCAAACTAGGTATATACTAACCTTGCTAACCACTCATATAATTCCTTATGAATTCCTCCAAAGAAAATTTTGTGTATGTCGGTAAAGATGTACCTTCCCAAATAGTATTATAAACTTGTTTTGGGCTTCAGCAAAGTCCCTTTATTGTTATTCTATCCACTTCTGAATTTCTATATTCACTGGAAGCCACCTTGACATTTCCTCAAAAAGATATCAATCTCGACAATGGAACCATTTATTGGAACAGGGGTAGGCCCAGGGTTCAACTCTAATAGAGCACCAACAAACCCTAACTACTATCCCTTTCAACAACACCTGCGAAGTAGATGCAGTCTCACCCAAAGTAGCAATAGGGGGTTGTAGGACATAGGTGTCTACAACCATAGGAAATGCAAAGTGATTTCAGGACGACAACACATAATAATCTAGATATTATTTATTACTCTGAAGCTTACTTCAAAAGTTATATATATGATCTAACACAACAATGCAATAATAGGATATCAAATGGAAAATAACACAACATCAACCAGAGAGGCAATAAGGTATATGTGGTTCACCCTCTCCCTAGGGATATATCCACAGAACTGTGTTTCTATATATATTAGATGAAAACATATAGTTATGTCTGTGCACTTAGAGGTATATCTCTCTCTTTCTATCTTCTCCCCCTCCTTGTGCACCCAGCTATAGGGTTGATCTTCACACCCAGCTGAACATATTATGATATAGACTCAATATCGCTCTCCACAACAGTAATAACAACATCAATGACTAACAATAAATTCTTGAGAAACCCTCTCAACTCTCCTAGAACTTTATTTATACATTACATGACTTCCTCGAACAATCTTAGACGAAAGTCTAGCTGTCAAAACCCTAGGTGCCAAAACACTAGGTCCACTTGACCCGTGTTTTCAGGGCTTCGCCAGCCTATCCTTCCTTCTTTTCCATGAGGTACTCCAAAGCATCCTTTGATATCTTTTTCTTCTTATTGAGTTTTCCATGATCCATCTTCTTTGATGGTTTGTCTTCCTCGATCTTCTCTTCCAATGAAAATATTTCCCTTTACTTCACTCCTTCTTTTCTTCTTCTTTAGCCACTTCGACCCTTCCTCAGTTTATGTGCCTTCCGCACAGTTCATACTTCGCCATTATTAATTAATATTTTCTTCCTTACATAAAAAAGGTTCAACAATGGCTAAGAAATAAAAAATCATTAGTATCTTTATCTATAGCCGAGGTAGAGTATATTTCAGCAGCAACATGTTGTACATAGGTTCTATGGATGAAACAAACTCTGACAGATATACAAGTCGAGTATGATGAACCCATTCCAATCTATTGTGATAATACAAGCAACATCAGTATCTCAAAGAACCCGGTGATGCACTCCAATATGAAGAAAATTCCAATTAAGTATCACTTTCTATAGGAACAAGTTGTAGAAAAGAACATTAGAGTTGAATATGTGGGCACAAAAGAACAATTGGCAGACATCTTTACAAAACTTCTTATGTTAGCACTCTATAAATTTGTTTGGCTAATAAAAAAATGACAGAGGTAACCTACAAACCAACTTTAGAGATGGGTACTAGCCTGCTCAGCTCATAGAGGGATCTCTCTTGTCACTTGATGTTTCTTTGGAAATCAATGGGTAGGTTTAGTTTTTTGGGGGGGGGGATTTTTATAAATTTGTTGGAAAAGAAGGGGAGGGACACTTAGGGCTTATGGAGTCAAAATTATGAAAATGAATGAAAACACTGATTGGCCGTTACACCTTTCTAGAGGATAAAGGCTAAGTGGGGCAATGAATCTGAGTTATAAATTGTAGTTTTCAAAGTATAATATGAAAAAGGAAACAAGTAATTGCATCAGAGCATTAATGAAATGAATTCTGAATTAGTTATGAAGAATTTCACACAGTTTAAATTTCTTAATCCAAGAGCATCACAAGATGAATTCTGAGATTTTAAATTATCCAATTTAAACAAAATAAAGTGCAAATGGAATTAAAGAACACAAGAAATACATACAAGGAGAGAATAGAAAAATCATATCAACACCATTAGAATCTTTTCATAGAGACTTCAAAAGCTTCTACATATGTATTCAATTCAACTCCAGAAAATTACAATTGAGTTCAAAACAACTAAAAAGGTTCCCTTGCACTTCTGCCAACATTAATACATTCAGAACTTCTAACATTTATACAATTCGAGTTCCTTTCAATTAGAAACCGATTACAATAGCTGAACTAAAACGTTTCAACTTCTAAATCTGACTACAATAATTACATTTGATAGTTTCGGTATGGGAACCAATTACACTAATTAATAAAAAATTCTTCATGGATCAACAGTCGATTCCCCTAACTCTTCAACTTCTACCTTTTTCATTTGTCTTGTTTTGGTCCTTTGTCGGATCTACCACTTTGGTGACACTTGGGCGTTATCTATTGGTTCCTGGAAAATTGCACTTTGTTTTAACCAGACGGACTATCTCTTTCAACTACAAGTCAAAACGTATATCGTAGTCCCATTTCTTTAATTAGGATCTCTAGGTCAATTCAAGAGGAATACTTCATGACTGACAATCCAATCTTCAATGTCTTGAACTAATTCAAGATCTAAAAATATGTGATCAAATAGTCCACCAGGGTTGCTCCTTTCAAGTTTTCCTCTAAGATTTCAAACATGGAGTGATCCATTCTGCATTGGGCTAGGCAAGAGTTGTATTCCTCCTAATCATACAATTTTCCTTTTCCATCCCAAAATGGTGGGAGGCCTTTGATGAACAACTCCTCAGATAGATCTTTGAATTCCTGTATACTTTGTTACATCTGTATGGCCTTGGTTTGGACTAATTTCAGTAGGTTATGCTTGGAAATGACCTTTCTGTCCCAGATGATCAAAGTGGTATTATATTTGACCCTAATGGTATGAATTTCTATAGTGGGGATGGAATTCAACAAGTTTATATCATTTTGGTTCCACTCTGAGGGTTTCTTTGTTAGGGTCTCATTTACAACAGTGCACCTGCTTCTGGCTATGATGGCCATGCTATATTTTTCATTGATGAAGTTCAAGTACACACTAAACATGGCAGATTTAGCAGCAATAGAATCCCAGATGATGTGTTTGGCTCCCTGCAATAGTCCTTTGCCTCGCAACCTTGTTTTCATCTCGTCTATT
>ML819942.1:60922-78188 GCA_009831015.1 Picea engelmannii | reverse complement strand
TCCCTTTTCCAGGAACTTAGGACAACATTCATCAATTGCCCACCTTAGTCTTTAGGAATAATAATAAAATATTATCCCCCTAGCTTAGCCCCTAGGCCCAAACACTTAGCCTCCTCCCTTACCCAACCTTGTGGAAGCTTAGTCCCCCATCACTCTTTCTTCGTGGTCGGTCTACACGCAGCGATGTTTATATTTTATTAATGATCTACATAATTACATATACAAAATCAGGCTCCTGGCCTTTAACACCTAGGTTCTCCGGCCTAATAAACACATAAGCCCACCAGCTTATATACACTTAGCTCACTAGCCTATAAACATGATTACAATTCATAATATAATTGGGGCTCGTCCTTGGGGTATTACAATCCCCTCCCCTTATTTTTGCACTGTCCCCGGTGCAACTCTTTACACAACATCAATAAGATGTGGGTATTCTACCCGCATAGCATCCTCATGCTCCCATGTCGCGTCCTGAGGACCATACCAGGTCCAATGGACCTTTACAAGCCCTATGGCTCGATTCCAAAGCTGCTTGATTTTTCGATCCAATATGCGCACTGGATGCATTTGCAAGACACCTTCTTGCTCCACCTGAATCATATTCCAATCAATTGCATGATTAGCATCAGGTATATATTTCTTAAGCAGTGAAATATGAAACACATTATGTACAGTCATGGATGCAGGTAATGCAAGCATACATGCAATGTATATATATGTATATACAGACAATTCTAATAACATTATAACATGTATACAACATACACTAAATAGAGAATTGTACTTATCTTTTGATTGAGAAGACCTTCCATATCAACATGGTCTATACCAAGGTACCAAACCTCAGCAACACTCCAACCAACCAAACCTCAACAACACTCCAACCAACGGTCTCTCATTCCCCACATGCCTTTCCCCCCTAGGAGTGTACACCTTCACTATCACACAGTCCATCGGCTGCTACATCTCCCTTTCCTTGGGCTTCAGCAATAGGATGGCTCAGGAAGTCTCAGAGCACCGTGGCTCGAGGAGTTCCAACTGCCCTCGAAGGTCTCAAATCAACATCTTCTTGAGCTACTCTTTGTAGTCAACATTCTAACTTTAATCAACATCATCTCATCTGCATCACCCACATGCAGTTATCATGAGAAAACATCAAAGAATTTATTTAGAAACTCAAACTTAGTTCAAAGGGAGTTCATATTTTCCCCAAAACATGAAATTCTATTTCATAATTCATCTTGGTTGTTGCCATATTATGAATGCAACCATCCTTGTGGTTTTCCACAGGCACCAAACTGCATACCATTTTTCCTGTAATGCTTCATCTTACATACAGCCAACAAATTGTCAGTATTTTATGTACATCATAATTCAACATGTACAACACTTTATGTAATGATCTTAGAATTGCCTGCACCTAGCAATTCAATCGCAGTTACCAAACAATTTAACCAAATAGAATGACTCATCATTCTATGCATATACATATTTATAATTAATAACAGTAAGTTTATTATTTCAATTTTTTGAACATAAAATTTTTTGTAGTCTCTATTCTTGTGACTACTTGGCTTGCAACTTCCCTGTTGCAATGTTTAACAGTTCCTGAAATGTTCTCAACTTCACGAGTTAGGAACATTTCAACCATTAGTATAATTATTTCCATGCCAAAAACATATATACATGCACTCACAAAATGCATTCAACAAAGTGCATTTAAGTATACAATTCCATCATGTATGAGTGCAACTCTGCCCCTTACTATACATGAGTACAACTCTCAATGCCTATTTATTCAGTGCACCTTACATTGAATTACATGGTGCTCTTTATCTCAGTCATTTATCTCACCATCCATAAGTTGGAATTCTTGCCAATGTGTTGACACACTCTCCACACACTTCCTATTGTCTTCCCAATTAATTGGATGCCTTCCTTTTCGACCGGAACACTACACCAAGAATATAATTCTGTGGTGTTCATTAATGTTAGCAAAAAGGTTGTAGCCCAAGTTTTATTTAGAGGTAGGAAGCTTTTAGTACCTGTGTGGTTCATAACCTTTCCATATCCATACCTTGCCATATCCAACCAGGTCATGGTCTCATACATGGCCAACTTACTAGCACTCATTCCTATAACAAGTTTTTATCTTTGAATTCTCTGGTTATTACCCCATAACCAAATTAACATGACATTCTACTATGTCAGTGTGTGCATTTAGAAGCTAAAAAACTTTGAATTAATACAGGCCTCCAGCCTTGACCACATCTAGTGGTATGCACTCAATAATATAATCATGTGATTTTATATAATAACTCTAGCTGAAGAAATTCTTACCTAAATTTCCTTTTAGCAATTATGCAAAAAGAGTAATAAAACTCATACCTGCATGACCGCCATTAATAAACTTTATACTACATAAATGTTTGATGGTAGTGGAAGCTTTCATGCTTCTTTTATCAAACCTATAACCAACACTTCAACTTTCTGTTGCTTCTCTCCTTATGTAGCAACATCATCAACAACACTTGCAAACATGCAAGCATTCTTTCCTCTGGCTGACCCAATCAAGCCATAACATACTTGTTGCCACAGAAATTGCAACAATTTCTTTCCCATGTGCAACTTTTCCTTGTTGATCCTAGAAGTCTTCAACTCATCCCGAATTCCTGAATCTTCTTGTGCTCTCATTGTAGTCACTATACATGACTATTTTTGTCCTGAGCACTTTCTAGCCAAATCACTCTTGGTTGCCTTTGCATTTATAGTCCCAAACTAAGCCGATATTAACATTCAACTTTCATTAATTTCCTGGGCCCAACTATCCCAATCTCGTACTCCGATGAATCAAATTCCACACCAAGCTGTTTTATAGACTCTATATTCTTCAACATCTAGTTACTCTTCAGGACTGAACTTCTTCAGCCCTTTCCCGACGAAATACTTTAGGACTTGAGGTTTTCTTGTACTCTCTGCTTCTCTTTTGCTAGTTGGACATCTATCTCATGATTTCTTCTCCATTATCTTAGGATGTTCATGGACTTGACTCCATCCAGGAGTTTTTCCTTGTCTAATTTGCATACTTGCCATCACATATTATGTTGATTATTAATTTCCAGCATTCCATTATTATTTGGATTCCTCTGATTCATCTTTTGCATGAATGAATTATAATTCTCTAAAACCTTCCTTCCTTATTCCTATTCTATGTGTCTCCATACGAACTTATGGTTCATGCATTATCATGTACTGCAGATGGCTTTCTCCACCTAGCATTCACATTTGATGTGCAAGGATTGTCACCTGGACTGTCTTCCCCAAACAAGAATCCCATTTGGGGTTTTCATGCTGCTTATCAAACCCAACATCTGATCCCACGACTTCTGAAAAATCTCAGATGTAGAATAAAGAATTTTCCCTGTCCTTCTTCTTTGATGAACTTTTTGTGCAACGATCTCTTTTCTCTGAGCTAATGTCTCTTAAATCTTTGTTGGACCCTATCATAAGGTTCCCAGGTCTTCAATACCTCCCTGACGCAGGTCTGAACCAAAGGAAACCCATGGGCTTCCTTCCTAACCCCTTTTTTCCTTCTTTAACATAGTTTTTCGGGCACTTGCCCCAATTTTCCCTGGGCCCTTAATTCGCATGGGACCACGACTGTGACCAAGTGCTAAATCAATAGGTGCTTACTTGAGCCTTTGGCTTAAAAAAATTTCAAACACAACACAACAATCTCTCGGAGTTCCGGATTACCGAACTCACGAAGTAGAGTGGATCAACATTCCACGTCTAACCAACATCCAACGGCTGACATTCACTATAGAACCTCCAGCGTCTGAGTTCTGAGACTTTGAAGTTTCAGAACTTTGGGAGATATCGCTACAAAGATCAACGATCCTTGTTGATTTGAGATCAATGCTCCTCGATTACTTTAGGACTTCAGGTCTTTCCAACCAAGACCAGATCAAGGGTCCTTCGACCTCCTCCTCGATCAACGATCGAGATCTCCTTCAGGACTTCGACACTTTCATCCTCTACTTTCCTCCGAAGTGCTTCGTACCCGCAGTTTTAGATCTAGCGCCACGCGTCCACTTTCAAATCAATGGTTGCCCAACGGAGTGAGTCTCTGTCTTCCACGTGTCTCCTCGGGGATCAATGATCCACGTTCCTTCCTTCAGATCAATGACCCTTATATGTTTCAGGCTTTGGCGCTTTGGGACATCCCGAAACACAACTTCACAAAAACCCTAGAGTACGATTCTTCGAAGTTCGGGATCTAGTGACACCTGTCCAACCCAGATCAATGGCTCCTAGCTGCTTCAGCTATTCGGGCTCTGACGATTTCAAGTTTTTGTCCTTCGCATTCTCCCGGAGTGCTTTCACCCGAAATACATTGATTTCTTCCACATGTTCTTCTGGATCCAACGGTCCATATCTTCTTCATTCCTGTCAACTTTCTTTCGGAGGTTTCTGCCCCCGAATTTCCTGATCTCTCTCCACATGTCCTCCACAACGAACAGTTGTGATTTACTTCGGCCTTCGGGAATTTGTCACACTCCACACTTGCAATTCCCGAAGTGACTTTCTTCAAAGTCTCAGATCTATTGACACGCATCTCTCGGCATCCAACGACCTAGATCTTCTTTGACCTTTGGGTATTTGGTGATTTCGTATCTTCCCCAACCACAAACTTCTGAAGTGGTTTGCTCCGGAGTTATGGATCTTTCGCCACCTATCAGCCTTAACGATAGACGACCCCTAATTACTTCGAGACTTCAGTGAATTAATTCTCCCATGCACACAAGGGTTAAGTCTCGTGCACTTACCTTTGGATCCAACAGTTGCTAGTCCTTTGCACTCAAATCCAACGGATGGGATCTGTTCCTCCTCAGCACTCTCCTTTGCTTTGAACTCCTTCCGACTTGGAAGAGTTTGTGGATATTCAAAGGTTTCGGCCTTTGAACTTTCTCCTGGGAACTCGACTATCTTGGGTCTCTACTAACGCTATCCCTCCTGAGCTTTGGGACTTGGAATAAGTCTGACTCCTATGCACTACTCGCGTTATCTCTTTTGAACTTTTCGATTTACTCAATCTCCTAAGGGTCTCGGCCCTTTTGTTTCCTTTCAAAGGAAAACTTCGTGCCCTCCTGGAAACCTTCTGCTCAAAGCACACCTTGTTAAGTGTTTTCTACAGAGTGTTCAACAACTCTGTGAGTATCTTCCTCTGATACTCTTTTCCTTGAACTCGACAAAGAGTTCTCTCTGTGCACACTTGCACTCGCTCAATGCCCGCCTAGCAGAGCTCTACAAAGTTCTTAGTGACTCTATATCTCTCTGAACTCAACACAAAGTTCTTCCTATGCACTCCTTGCACTTCTGTTGATGAAGGTTCAACGATATCTCTCCTGAGCTTCTTCGAGGTTAACTCACCTCTATCAACGCACTCCTTGCGGGCAATGTGCACTCCTTGCAGACAATGTGCACTCCTTGCACTCGCAACTCACATGAGAGAAACAATTGAAACCTATCCATTCCTTCACCAGTTCACACATTACTCTGTGGTCCGACACCACCTCTGTCGTGGTTTTACGATACCACTACTCCTCCTAAGCTTCTTAACATGGCCAAGGTAACATCTTGGCACTCAGGAACGTTTCTGAGGTCCAAAATTGGTTCCTCCAGACACAATTTCCACCTGAAACTTCGGGTTCAGAGACCACTTATCCAACCCATCCAAGTTTGGTGTTAAAATCTTGGCTCTAAACTCAAATTTTGTCTACTTCGACAACAATTCTTTCGAAACTTTTGCTTCAATTTCCACTAACATGGCCTATCCAGGCTCAGTGTTGAAAGCCTTGGCTCTGATACCAATTTGTAACATCCCCCGACCTACAACTCCACCAGTTACTGCTACCAACACAACCTTCAAGTTGTCCTTTACTGCTTTGATACCAATTTGTAACATCCCCAACCACCAACAGGCCGGGCAATGCCACTACTCAGCTCTGATACCAATTTGTAGCATCCCCAGCCAACAACAGGTCATGAAACGCTACCGTGGAATAACACTTATATAGTATGCATTTAATTGAAGTTAAATGACTTAACATAGAGTAAACACATAATTACTACTACCGTACAGAATTAATGGAATTAACAATAATTCATCTACGCAACGTAATTCATGATAACATACAAGCATCACAGACATGCAAAACATATAAATTAAGCACAAACAGATACTTATCTTTTAGAATGATGGGTAACACCCCCAGCTGTGTGCAGACCTTCCACGAACCTCCCAGCCATAGACCACACTGCTCATCACTCTCAGCAGTAGGTCACCCCCGAGCTGAGACTAAGCTCCACCAAGGGCAAGGGAATCCTAGACTAGGTTGAGGTTACAAGAAATTGCACAGTGCAACTGGAAGGATTCTCTCCATAAGCCTTCTTACGCCCACTACTCACAGACTCTCATTCCCCACATGCCTGTCCCACCCCAAGAGTATACACCTTCACTGTCACACAATCCATTGGATGCTTCACCTCCCTTGTCTTGGGCTTCAGCAACAAGCCGAACCAAAATTCTTCGAGCTCTGTAGCTGGTGTTCAACTCTCTCTAGGAGAAAACAACTTCCCAACAAACTCTCTTACCTGGAGAGAGCTGCTCAAGGGCCTGACAACCTGCCTTTTCAACCACGGGCCCAACAACCCGTTTCTTCAACCAGTTTCCACTCAATTCTTGCAAAGTAAGAATAACAACAACAACAACATTCGGTTTACTCATGGGTGACAACAGTAACAATAGGAAAACGGTTATGGACACCCCAAAACGGTAACAATGGAGCACTAAGACACAACACGGCTCAGGAAACTGACGACAGCAACCCAAAGACGATTGTTGGCCCTTGACCAAGTTTTGGAGATCCTTGGTCATGTTTGACCTATTTTGGGACTTCGACAAGCTGTCGAAGGCGGAGAGCAAGTCGAAGCGGAGATTGCGGGATCTCGACCCCTTTTTAGGGATTTTTGGGTTTTGGGCTTATGTAACGGGTATGGAGATGTCGGCCAATGGGTTTACCCATGTTTAGGCCCATTTTGTAATGTATAAATAGAAAGCTAGGCGATGTAAGTAGGCATGCAAGGGTGTGATGCTAAGTGCTAAGGGCAAGTGAAGGCTGATGTGCTAAGTGCAAGTGTTAGTTCTGCATGCTTTGTGTATACTGTGTGAGACTTGTAAGGCTAAGTGCAAGTGATTGTAAGAGATTGTGTAAAGGCTTTGTGCTATAACCTAGCTCGAGGAAGGAGGATCTGGCGAGGTGCGCACAGATCTCTTGTCCTATGCAGAGTGGGACCTTATGGCTATGTGCATGTAGATGATTGACAAAAGATAATAAAGAAGACGAAGAGTTGATGGACGTAGCCCCGGGCTGGGGATGAACCACGTATATCCTGTATTATGGTTGTTTTGTGCATTATGGTTGTTTTATGGTTCATATGATTAGTGCTTAGTGAAATGATGTATGCTTAGATGAATATGATAGCTTAGTGCCTAATCATGTGAATGAGATGCTAGATCTTACCTATGTTGATGTGCTTAGTGCTTGAATGTGTTGAATCTTGTTGAATACTACGTTGCGTTGTAATTAAGGTTTATTTGCATTGTAGACAAAGGTTAAGTACTAATTAATGACAACTGCTAAGTGCTTTGTTAGAGTATTGTAATCACAGATCTGTGTCCCAACTAAGGTTGCAGACACTGAAGTCCTGCAACCACCCTTGCCTCTACCTCGGGTGAGACTTCATCTGCTTCGCAGGTGTTGCCGAAAGGGCCGATAGTTAGGGTTTTGTTGGTGCATTGTTGAAGCGTTGAACCCTGGGTCTGCCCTTGTGCCAACAAATGGTTCCGTTGTCGGGACTTGAAACTGTGATTGTTGGGAACTAAGGAAAAGAAAGAAAGCACTGTGCATAGATTTGTTGCTTTAGTGCGCAGTTTTCTACTTGATTTACGAAGTTTTGTGCTAAGAAAGGAGGCAAATCTGAAGAAAAGAAGTAAGATATGAAAGCTTTGTGCTCTGCTAGAGGTAAGTTCAATGATTTTTTTTTATTAAAGAGGTAAGATCTGAAAGCTTTTTGCTTTGATAAAGATAAGATAAGTGGAAATTTTTGTTTCGAAAGTATGGATCTAAGTATGTTTGATAAGTTTTGTCCTAGTATGAAAACTAGGGCATAGTTAGAAGAAATAAGGTTTGATATGAGTAGATTTGATAGAAATATTGAAAGATATGTTATTCCTATGCATAGAAAGAATGTTTGGACTAACAAATGGATGAAGGATCCTAGGAAGAATTTTCTGCAGGTTAGCTACCACGATCCTAGTGCGCAGTACAAGAAAGGTTGGGGATCATTTAAGAGGAAGAGAGGATTAACCCTTTGTTACAATTGCAGAAGGTCAGGCCATCTTGCTAAGGATTGCCTTGATAGAAGACCTATTTGTCTTTGTTGTAAAGCTATGGACCATGACGTTCTAGATTGCCCTAGAATGATTGCTAAGGTTGAAAGAATGAATATGAGACAAGAAAACCCTGAGAAAGGCCAAGAAATTGAGACCATGGCAGAACCCTAGAAAGAATCAGAGACTGTATTACTACAAATGAAGGAAACCCTGAATGACCACAGAGATATCAACTTATAAAAGATCTTCAAAGAGAAAGAGTGCATAGAAACAAGAATAGGAGACTTTGACATAGACTGTGTTCTAGATGAAGAAACACACGTGAATATTATGACAGAAATAACTTGGGAAATTTTAGGAAATCCTACTATGATTCCTTCATTGGGAGGAATAGGATTATTTAGAGGAAAGCTGATAACCCTATGTGGAAGACTTACCCAGATATCTATGAGTGCTCATGGCACTTCGACAGAATAAGAATTTGAGGTTGTTAAATTTATTGAGAACAACGCCCCATTTGCTATGTTACTAGGAAAAACTTGGATTGAGAAAGATCGGATCCAAAAAACACAAGAAGAGGAAGCTCTAGAATAGAAAAAGCAAGAACTAAGAGACTTCATGGCTAAGAGAATAACACACTTACTGAAAAAACAAGAAAACCAGAAGAAGCTACTGAGGACCAGAAATTTGGATGTCGAAGTTGAAAGAACACAAGAAGACTTGAAACACCTGTCTGTACAAGAGAGTAGAGCACCTACCCAAACAAAGAAGAAGTATTGCCCTTGAACCCCAGTAAAGACCATAAACAATGTGAAGTTACTATGCTAAGAGGAGATAAGAATCGGAATGGGAAGAGGAACTCAATAACGCAGATCACAAGGAAGAAGGCTAGAAGGCTCAGCAAGAAGAAAACAAAGTTGGAGAAATTACAGGAAGTTCTAGAGAAGACTTTGTAGAAGGAAGGTCTCTAGAATTTGAACTTTGTCGGAATATCAGAGCAACTCAGAATGGCACTTCGCTATGGCAGAGTGATATGACCATTGGAGGCATTATAACTATTAGATTGACATTCCTGAACTGTTGGAACAATAGTTATGATAAGAAAGCTCGCCATCGGACCATTGGGACCGCGTCGTAACAGACATAACTACATTGATGAAGGCTTCTTGTCCATTGGAAGGATTTGTTACATCATTGTCTACTTATCCTGTCGACTGTTGCGCTGATCACACTTTCACGAATTGTATCTGAGCCAACAAGAGAACTCATTGTTACTGTGTTGTGCTTATTGAGTGTGCATGTCGGACGAGCTCAGTGCTATGGAAAAGTCAGTAGAGGAAATTTTAATCGATCTAATGGTAGAGAGAGCGATGTCCATAGGAGTTCGAGCCTCATTGACGCAAGGAGTGCAAGCCTCCTCTTTGACTGCTCACGGATTCAAACCATCTCGAGTTGCATATGAGAAAAGAACAAAGCATCGAGATGACTCGACAAACATGAAGTTAATCCCTTCCATCCTGCCTGACTACATCCCGCCTCTGGCCGACGCGGTGAATCGTGACAGTGTCACCAGGGACTTCGACTACCCCTTGGTCACTACGTACCTCCCGAAGGGGATACGCATAGGCAAGCCTCAGCCAGATAAGATCATGACACTAAAGATCAACAACTTTAACCTAGGGGATCACAAGAACTTCAGCA
The DNA here is from genome assembly GCA_009831015.1 of Picea engelmannii. Taxonomy (NCBI): domain Eukaryota; kingdom Viridiplantae; phylum Streptophyta; class Pinopsida; order Pinales; family Pinaceae; genus Picea; species Picea engelmannii. The sequence goes on along the minus strand of ML819942.1, from coordinate 68,026 downwards.
TGCTCACTCCTCACATGTATTTGACTAGGATGAAGGGGAAGAAGTCGAGGATAATCCCCCAACCATGGACTATGGAACTCACGTAGTCCACCATCCTGAACGTGATGAAAATACCCCATTTTGGAAGGCACCAGGAGGTTAATGTGTGCATTAAGCTCCTACTATCGAGCTTCCATGGTGATTATTTGTGGCTAGACAGACACATCACCATTGATCTGACACTAATCCATCGAATCACCAGATTGAGCATGCAAGGAACAGACCCGCAAGACTTTTACCCAGGGAAGGTTGTAGATCGCGCCTTGGCGCAGAAGATTAAAGATACATACGACGATGTGGAGAAGGGGAAGCGAGGCTACAAGATAGCCTCCATCCAGAATGACGCAGTGTGCCTTGCTTGCCAGTTGATTGTTGGTAAGCTAGTCCGAAAGAACAGACCCACGTAGGTCACAGGGTTTGTTGTTGACCTCGCAGGGAAATGCATGGAGGGGCTACAAATGAACTGGGCAAAGTACTTAGTGAACCGGTTAGACCAAGACTACCGTGAAGCTGAGGATCAAGGCTATTAGTTCCATTTTAGTTGGCTACTGATCCTCATCATGTTCATAGTTTGGGAGATGCTGGAAGGTGTGACCTTCCCTGGACTAGTGTCATCTAAACCTTAGCCGCGAAGTTCACTTCGCTATGGTATTCAAGTGATATGGGAAAACAATGGAAATCAAACGCAGTGTTCCACACCTACTACCTGCAGTTAAAGAGGGATATTGAGGTTGTCCCTCATATAACGTTGAACACCCTGCACAGGTTTAAGCCATTTGTGAAGTTCCACGCAGACAAGCATTTTATCTACATCACTGCACGCAGAGCCGAACACAAATAAGTACTACATATTATTATAAACTCACATAGGAGGACCTAGAAGAAATAACCAAGGAGTGGCATGAAGAACTTCTTATTCCCGTTGACCTCGCAGAGTTTTCTGATCTCGAACTAATCGGAAGCCCGGTGATCACCCGTGAAGGGCATGATACACTTGGAACTAGCAGAAGGAAGAAGACAAAAGAAGTCCGACATCTGAGCAGTGCATCAGAAGAAACTACTTCAAAGTCACCTGGAAGAGGAGGTGATGACGAAGTAGATAAAGAAGAGAACAATGGAAAAGAAGATCAACAGAAGCAAGACGAAGTAACACCGCCACAAAATCCCCTTGGTGACGCAAAGCCATCTCACAAAAGAAAGGTTTCTCCCACGAAAACCACATCGCGAAAGAAGTCAAAAGCTAGTAAGACCGAGTTGCAGACTATGCTCACACTCGATGACTTCGACTTCATCATCACAGCTGTATCAGATGCTTCGAAAGATCTTTTGCAGAGAAATGAAGCTAAACAAGAGACCATGTATGAGAAAATTGAAGCAAAACTACGAGGGGTACAACAGGCCCTTCATTACAACCGCGCAGTGTCTACTACGTCCCCACCATCAGAAGAAACAAAGTTGGGAGATGAGCCTACCCAACTCTGCAGACTAGCAGATGCGACCGAAGCTCGTCTTTGTCGTGCACAGGAAGAAACAGAGCAGGCCACAGTGGCCCTGAAGCAAGCCCAAGAGGAAATGATAGAGCAATGTTGAGTTGCGCAGCAAGAGAAGGATGACCTACAAGCAAAGTTTGAAGAAGTGAAAGTGCAGATCCAACATGAGAAAGAATAGCTGCTCACGGAGTAGGTTGGAGTAAAAGAAGCAGTCAACAGAGCACTTCGCTCTGTGATGAGCTTAGAGCAAAAGGAGGAAGACCTAGTGGAGCATCAAGTAACACAGCTTGTTGAAGCCATCCAACAGCTTCAACAAAGAATAACAAATCTAGAGCTACAAACAATACCAAGTACTCCGCAGGACGTGCGAGACCAAAGAGAAGCCACTGCCCGAAGCGCAGTTGAGAGGATCAGAGCATTAGATTTGGAATGTCAATAGCTTAGCAGTAGAAGTGCTCAGACTTATGAGCGACTTACTGAGTACCATGAACTGAAGACACTAAAGTCATAGCTCCAGGAGGCAAAGCAACAAGCAACGATGGTACAGGCAAAACTAAAGCTCTTGTCATCAGTTGAGAGAATGAAATGATCCCAGGAACATCGCACTATTCAACAACATGTCCATGCCATATAGATCAAAGTTATGGAAGTGACTCAGAGGCTCCATCTAGTCTAGGATGCAACTTGCCAACTGTTCGAAGAGATTGAAGGACGAGGAGTAGAGCTGGAACAAGTAGTCACTTCAGTAGAACAAGGCTTAGAGGGACCTGTGAACAAAGCAGTTATTCAAGAGTTCGCCGAGCAGGAGGCCTTAGCAAAGCAGCTCGAGCCAGGCTTGAGGCTTTTGAAGCAGAGCTACCCAGATCAGAGTGACTTAGGATGAGTCACAGGTGAGTGTTGGGGGCCTATTGGCCCTTGACCAAGTTTTGGAGATCCTTGGTCAGGTTTGACCTATTTTGGGACTTCGACAGGCTGTCGAAGGAGGAGCACAAGTCAAAGCGGAGATCGTGGGATCTCAACTCCTTTTTAGGGATTTTTGGGTTTTGGGCTTATGTAACGGGTATGGGGATGTCGACCCATGGGTTTACCCATGTTTAGGCCCATTTTGTAATGTATAAATAGAAATCTATGCGATGTAAGTAGGCGTGCAAGGGTGTTATTCTAGGTGATAAGGGCAAGTGAAGGCCAATGTGCTAAGTGCAAGTGATAGTTGTGCATACTGTGTGAGACTTGCAAGGCTAAGTGCAAGTGACTATAAGAGATTGTGTAAAGGCTTTGTGTTGTAACCTAGCTCGAGGAAGGAGGATCTGGCGAGGTGCGCGCAAATCTCTTGTCTTATGCGAAGTAGGACCTTATGGCTCTATGCATGTAGATGATTGACAAAAGATAATAAAGAAGATGAAGATTTGGTGGACGTAGCCCTAGGTTGGGGGTGAACCACATATATCCTGTGTTATGGTTGTTTTGTGCATTATGGTTGTTTTATGGTTCATATGATTAGTGCCTAGTGCAATGATGTATGCTTAGATGAATATGATAGTTTAGTGCCTAATGATGTGAATGAGATGCTAGATCTGATCTATGTTGATGTGCTTAGTGCCTGAATGTGTTGAATCTTGTTGAATACTGTGTTGCGTTGTAATTAGGGTTTATCTGCATTGTAGACGAAGGTTAAGTACTAATGAATGACGACTGTTAAGTGCTTTGTTAGAGTATTGTAATCACAGATCTGTGTCCCAGCTAAGGTTGCAGACACTGGAGTCCTGCAACCACCCCTGCCTCTACCTCGGGTGAGACTTCATCTACTTCGTAGATGTTGCCAAAAGGACCGGTAGTTAGGGTTTTTTTGGTGCGTTGCTGAAGCGTTGAACCCTAGGTCTGCCCCAGTGCCAACAATGGTTCGGTGTGGACTTGGCTCTGCAAAAGTGGATAGGTTGGGTACACGTTTCACGCAGGTCGACTTCATGGTTCTAGGTTTTCAAAGGTGCGTGACCAAGAAACAATGCAGAGGTCGATCATCCATGTTTCAGCATCAGACTGCATCAACCACTAGACATAGCAAAGCTTAGGCGATTACAGGATGCGTCGGCTTCTCAACAAGCAACACCCAGCCAAGGAACTGCGTGACTGCAACAACCAACAGTTATCACACAACACGCTCAAACGAGTACGGGTGCTCGGACTTCTCCGGAGGCGCGGATCAATCCACGGGTTTCCCCTGATTCAGGAGACATGGGCAGAAAACAAGACACAGAGGGTGATGACCATCTCACGGGTTCAGATAGCGGATGGCCGAATGGCCCAGACGAACCCCCAACCCGGCTCAACTCATCCGCTTTAACTGCATATGCCCAAGTCGACACTTGTCTTCCTGGAGCTGCATGCAGTCCACTTAGCATATGTCCCTTTTCCAGGAACTTAGGACAACATTCATCAATTGTCCACCTTAGTCTCTAGGAATAATAATAAAATATTATCCCCCTAGCTTAGCCCCTAGGCCCAAACACTTAGCCTCCTCCCTTGCCCAACCTTGTGGAAGCTTAGTCCCTCATCATTCTTTCTTCGTGGTCGGTCTACACGTAGCGATGTTTATATTTTATTAATGATCTGCATAATTACATATACAAAATTAGGCTACTGGCCTTTAACACCTAGGCTCTCCGGCCTAATAAACACATAATCCCACCAGCTTATATACACTTGTCTCACCAGCCTATAAACATGATTACAATTTACAATATAATTAGGGCTCGTCCTTGGGGTATTACAAAAGAGGCTCTATTTTGGTCTTTCCTCGAAGTCGAGGCATGACTGGGCAAGCATGGAGGTGAGACGAAGGCGGAAGCAAGAAACTAGCAAAGGGAACCATAGACAATGACTATGTGCATGAGCTACCGAGAGTGAAGAGCAGGGATGGCGCACTAAGGAGTGGATCGTCGGCATAAGAAACCACTTGTGGAATGAATGCACACACGTGCATAGGGCTTGGTACGCAAACCTCTGTCTTTTCTGAGTTGAGATGCCAACTAGGGATGCACTAGAATAATGGAGGGTGGTTGGAGTCATAAGGTTGATAATAAAGACTAGAGGGAGGTGGCATGTGACAGTCACATGGTCCGTGGAGAGATGGCAGGTGTCGTCTCCTCCATTGGACTATTATTAATGGACCTTTATATCATAGAATTTAGACAATTAAAGGACAATTTGTTACAAGAATAGATGGCTCTAACTAAATCCATGGCCTTAAAACTTTATTATTAGTAGTAGTAGTATTATTATCCACTTTTATTTGGTTTGATTTATTCATTAAATATGGCATGGATTTCCAAAAATATGTTTTGTGTTTCATGGATTGTCTTATGTGTGTTAACATAGATCCATTTTCATTTCAATCTAATAAGAACGAAGAGAGATAAAAAAAATAGAAACATAATTTTCTCAATACTTAAAACTTTGAGGTTAAAATGGATTTATGCTATTTTGTTTTATTGTGGTGTTTCATAATTATTATGGTCTATTTATTTGCTTTTTATTTATTTATGTGGTTAGTTGTGTTTTTTATTTTTCATGTTTACAAGCTTAATTTTTTCAATTTAATTTAATTTGGTAATGTTATAGACATAATACACATACCCGAGCTACTGAGCTACTCTCATTGCCATAAGTAGATCGTTTCAAGTGATTAAAGTCAAATGCAAATCTTTGGTGACACTAGCATAATGGATATCTCCACCTCTTGCTTCTCAATCGAAGGAATCTTTATTGAATGTTATAAGTTAATTACATTCATTATAATATTCTCGTAATGGAGAAAGACATGCTACTCACATTGTGATGAGAGAAAGCTTCTATTAGAGTCCTGTTGAAAGCCCTTAAATTGTCGATTGATATTAGAACAATGAAATTTTACATTTTAGCAATCACACTTTTTAACGATGCCCCTTGAAACCCTAGGTCTAGGTGATGAGATCAAATCGAGATAGCCATGGTCTCCTTGCTACTATATTGTCTTCATATTCCTCCTGCCATGTCCCATTCATGGGCGAGACTTGATCCTATCCTCATTATTACATTGCCATTTATGAGAGTGTTAGTTCCACTAACTCCTTGTCTATTTTTAGAGACCTTGTCAAGTAAGAAACCAATGCCAACAAACTCCTATTAAGTTGAGATTTCTAAAATAAGTGAAAGGTCTATCATTACATGTGTTTGTATCATTTTGAAAGACATCTTGAAACTCACTCTAATTGATGAGTTTATTACTAGATAGCTTTGTCCAAAAATTTCAAATACTTGGATCCACAATAGTTAGACCTTGTAATTAAAAATCTACAAAACTATTTTACGACATAAATTGTTTTGTTATACTTTTTTCTAATAAAACAAGTGATGCATGGCAGCGTAATCCCTATCAGGTTGGAATGGGAATAAATGCAGCGGTATGGAGGGGCGAAGTAACCGTGGGTCGTTGCTCTTGAAAGAGAGCAGGGACCGTGGGAGAATGAGAAGGCGAAAGTACTAGACACGTGGCATGCAAGAGGCAGGAGAGGTGGCATCCATGTAAACTGTTGTTGACAAGTGGCATGCAACAGGGAGGAGAGGTGGTGTCCATGTAGAAAAGGACATGCGGCAATCTGTGACACACTAGCCATTAGACGACAGGCTGCTACATGACTCCGGGAGAATGTCAGTCCAAGAGTTTTCCATCTAGAACAAACACAGTTGCCCCGAAGTCTGGAGTCCCAAATTCCCGAATTAGTTAATGATAATATTATATTAATGTCGGGTTAACAAGTAACTAGCAAGAAAACCACTTTGTGAGAAATTTGTTCAATGTCTAAATATGGCCAAGGGAGTTTTAAAATTGGCAGGTTGGTAAAACTTTAGCAAGGACTACTACTTTGCTAAAAAAATCCCCACGCCAAGCATATCGAATGCTATATACCATGCTAGGGCGGCAAGTATAATAAGAAACAAAATACATATTAAATGTAATTTATCAGGATTTACGAGATCGTTCACATTATCACATTTTATAAACAATTATTTCATTCAATTGCAATGTATATTTACTAAAGTTTGGGTTATTTTACACATTTTACATCTTGCAAAAAATTTATTCTAATTTAGTTGTTATTAATGGTTCTTATAAGTAAATGTAAGATGATTTATTATTGTTATTCAACAAAAACCGCTTCACTTATAATAATTAACTTATTTTATTACATATGAGAAAAACAAACTCTTAATAAAAAAATTAAAAAAATAAAAATTAAATCAAACTAAAATTTAAAATATGTATAAAATTATATGATATTTATAATAACTTGAGATAATATATTCATTGTTAAATTCTAACAATAAAAATATCAATAAATACCAAACTACAATACATTTATATTATATTTCTCTGTGATGATTTAAAACACATAAATTATTTTAATTAATTACAATAAATGTGTTACAGGTTGATGTATAACATGTAGAAAGCATAACCACGATGCATGATGTGGGTTAAAGAAAAACGTTTTGAACCAATTTACCAAACATTTAAACTTGACGTTGAGACCTCTCT
>ML819942.1:28348-52628 GCA_009831015.1 Picea engelmannii | reverse complement strand
TTGGGGCTATACTCACCACTTCTTGTTCCATCCCATCCATGGGAAAGAATTTCCATGGATTTTGTAGGGGGTTTACCAATGACCAAAGGGGGTCATGACTATTTGTATGTTGTAGGGGATAGGTTCAACAAGATGTGTATCTTGATGCCATGTAAAAAGTAGATCACTGCTGAGCAGACTGATAATCTCTTTTTTCAGTGTGTTTGAGTTCACTCTGGGTTACCCACGTCCATTGTCTCGGATCAAGATACTTGATTCCTTTGGGATTTTTGGACTAGCTTGTGGAGAATGATGGACACCAAATTGAAGAGGAGCACTTCTTTTCATCCACGGATCGATAGATAGACAAAGGTGGTGCATCATAAGTTATGGGATGAATAGATACCCTATGTACAACATGCTTATAACCTAGCTTTACATTCATCCACTCAGAGTTCACCTTTTGAGACATGTTTTGGGTACCTACCAAAGGTTCCTTTGAACTTGATGTATGGGAGAGATGTTGATGTAAATGAAGAACGAACAGAGGACATAAAATGCAAGTTCATCCAGAGGATTTGGTAGATACACCAGGCAGTTAGGGAACAGTTGGAGAAGAGTCAAGCACAGTATAAATCTCAGCATGATAAGCACAAGGTTGATCATCAGTTAAAGGTTGGAGACCGAGTATGGCTTCATATCAGCAAGGAACGATTGAAGGGTGAAGGAAAGAAACTCAAGCCCATCCGATTGTTAATGTTCGATCCATTATTATAGTTCTTTGCATTTCAATAGATAACAATAGCATAACACAAGATCACTGAGAAATACACAATCACAAGAGACACAACATTTATCCTGGGAAACCCTCTAGGGGAAGAAAACCCAACAAAAATTCCTTATTATAGATAGCCAATACAATGCCAAGAGATAACTCAAGCTAATACAAAAGATCCTCTCCCAAATATGCGCCTCTCTCTCTCTCTCTCTCTTCTCCAACTACAATTTTGAAACTTGTCTCTCAATGAGCAAGTGAGGTGTGTGTCTAAGTGAGGCACTAGCCTCCTTATTTATACAAATCTCGCACGTGTGAAGTGTCTCTTCATTGGCATGGCCGACTTCTCAAACTGGGTGGTTATAACCACCTTTATTATATTTTGGGGCCTTTTTGATATATTTTGGGGCCGACTTCTTCTTTTGCCTTTTACAATTACATTATGACCAATCCGCAAAAGGGGATTTGGTCCTTTTACAATAGCCGACATGATCAATCCACAATGGGGATTGATCCAATGAATAATATATCAAATAATAATAAGAATACACTTTGCAATTACATTATTCAACACTCCCCATTAATAAGAAGGGTATTCTTCAACAGCATCAGGTGAGAGAGAGAGGACGCCATCATCAACATCATCAAGTGGGTGAGAGGACAACATCATCAATATCATCTTGGAACACTGACTGGTGTATCTATAAATCATCGAAAGTTTTCTTCATCGGTAGCATCTTCATTCTCAAAGGAATGAAATCATCGTATGCATTAATATGTATTAGTATAAAACTGATGCATCATCATCATCACAACACGAGGATGGCTCATCATAATACAGGACCGACTTTACATCACAGCTGTCAAGCTAGAAGCTCAGTACTCGTCTTGATTTACGTCACAACAATCAAGCTGGAAGCAAGATACTAGACTGGCTTTATGTCACATCTTCTCAAGCTAGAAGCACAGTACTAGTCTCATCTCAACGTCTTTCTTTACGTCACAACACTTAAGCTGGAAACAAGATACTAGATTGGCTTTATGTCACAACTGTCAAGCTGAAAGCACAGTACTAGTCTCATCACATCGTCTTGCTTTATGTCACAACCATCAGGTTGGAAGCAAGATACTAGACTATCTTTACGTCACAACTGTCAAGCCGGAAGCACAATACTAGTCTCATCACATCGTCTTGCTTTACATCACAACCATCAGGTTGGAAGCAAGATACTAGACTGGCTTTACATCACAGTTGTCAAGCCGGAAGCACTGTACTAGTCTCATCACATCGCCTTGCTTTACGTCTCAGCAATAAAGCTAGAAGCAAGATACTCGTCCTGCTTTACGTCACAACAATCAAGCTGGAAGCAGGATACTAGATTGGCTTTACGTTGCAACTATCAAGCCAGAAGCATAGTTCTAGTCTCATCACATCGTCTTGCTTTACGTCACAACAATAAAGATGGAAGCAAGAGATGTCTTATCACAACAACTACTCCCCCTTTTGAGGAAGGTCCTTTCAGACTATACCAATCTTATCTCGAAAGTGCTCAAACTTTACATGAGATAGAGGCTTGGTCAACACATCAACAACCTGTTTAAAGGCTTGGTCAACACATCAATAACATGTTTAGAGGCTTGGTCAACACATCAACAACCTGTTCATCTGTGCTAACGTACTGGAGCTTTAAGGATCCTCTCCGCACCATGTCACGGATGTAATGATATCGAATCTCTATGTGCTTCGACCTGTCATGGAATACAGGATTCTCTGTCATCTTTATGCAGCTCTGGTTGTCACATAGGATCATGGTTGCTTCCATCTCTAGGTCAAATAGATCGGTCAACAAATTTTGAAGCCATATAGCTTCGCATCTAGCAGAACATGCAACAATGTATTATGCTTCCGCTGTGCTGAGAGCAATGCTGGATTGCTTCCTACTTTGCCACGAGATCATGGTTAATCCCAAACTGGAACAACAACCTGAAGTGCTTTTTCTGTTAGAAACACTTCCTGCCCAATCTCCATCAGTATATCCACTCAATGTGAAATCACGATCTCCGTCATAGCTGAGACCACAATCTATTGTACCCTTAAGGTACCTCATCACATGTTTTGTAGCCACTAGGTGAACATGTCTGGGTCCTACCAGAAACTGACTCAAGGTGTTCATGGAAAAACAAATGTCTGGTCTGGTGTTCGCCAGGTACATAAACGATCCAATAATCTGTCTGTACAGCATGGCACCAATCAATTTTGACGAAGTGTCGACCAATAGCTTCAGCTTCGCTTCCATGGGTGTATTCATGGACTTGCATTCCAACATGTCGAATCTCTTCAGGATTTTGACTGCATACTTCCTTTGATTAAGGAAGATCCTCTCTGGACTCTGCCATACCTCAAGACCTAAGAAATAATGCATTAGGCCAAGGTCTTTCATTTCAAATTCTGAGGCAAGTCTCTTCTTACATTCAGTGATGAGCTTTTCTTCTCTGGTTAAAAATAAGTCATCCACATATAGCAGTAATATTACTGGCTCATCGTTCATAACCTTGAAGTAGAGGTTAGAATATGCTTTACTCTTGGTAAGGCCCAAGCTCATCAAAAAGTTGTCTATTTGGCCATACCAAGCTCTAAGAGCTTGCTTCAATCCGTACAATGCTTTCTTCAACCTGCAGACATGAGACTTCATGTCTTCAACTTCAAATCCTTGAGGTTGCTCTATATACACTTCCTCTTCGATGACACCATTTAGGAAAGTTGTCTTTACGTCCATCTGGTGCAGCTTCCACTTCATCTTAGCTGCAAGGGCTATGATGGTTCTAATCGAAGTGTATCTAGCTACAGGAGCGAATGTCTCTTCATAGTCAATGCCTTTTTTTTGAGAAAAGCCATGAGATACAAATCTTTCTTTATACTTCTCAATACTTCCATCAACATCATGTTTTATTTTGAAGAGCCATTTGGAGGATACCGCATCTTTACTATTTCGTCTCGGAACTATTTCCCATGCTTCGTTCTTTATTATGGATTGGTATTCCTTTGTCATGGCATCTGCCCATTATTTCCTCTGAATGGCTTCTTCAAAGTAGGTAGGCTCTTCCTCTAGAAGATCACACATCAAAGCCATATAAGTGGAGAATGGCTTTGGTCTTTTCACCCGTCTCGTAGTTCCTTCGGGAACACCATACTTCTCTCCATCTTGAATAAGCTCTCTAGCCCAAGCTGGCTTTCTTTTATGGAGGATCGTCATCTAAAGAGGTTCTTGAACTTCTAATATATCATGGTCTTCTATAATTTCCTCATCAGGGGAAGTTACGACTTCCCCCACCGGTTTTGCGGCTCTAGGAACCTCCCTCACTGTAGTTCTGGGGATTACAAGTTCCTCTTTATATACTTCTTCAAGCTGGCATCTTCTTGATTTCTTGAGCACTGCATCTTCATCAAAGGTCACATCCCTGCTGATCTCAATGTGATGGTGACCTAGTATATAGATTCTGAAGGCCTTGGAGACCTCACAGTATCCCACAAATATTCCCTTCTTTCCTAAAGGTTCCAGCTTGTTTCTCTTCTCTTTCGATATATGAATAAATGTTGGGCAACCAAATATTTTGAGATGGCTTACCTCTGGCTTCTTTTCGGTGAACATCTCTTTTGGGATCTTGAGCCCAAGTGCACTATGGGAAAATCGTTTATGCACATATACAACTGCCATTGCTGCTTCTGCCCATAAGCACATAGGAAGATGTTGATCATGGATCATAGTCTTCACAGCTTCCATTATCATTTTGTTCTTTCGTTCAACTACATTGTTTTGTTGGGGATTATAGGGAGTAGTGAGTTCCCTCTTGATCCCAACATATTTGCAGAAGTTCACAAACTCTTTTGAGGAATATTCTCCTCCATTATCTGACCTGAGTATCTTAATCTTTCTTTCAGAAAGATTCTCTGTCAAGGCTTTGAATTCCTTGAACTTGTTGAACACTTCATCTTTAGATTTCAAAAAATATACCCAGGTCTTACGAGAATAATCATCAATAAATGATACATAATATACGTACCCACTAATGGAGGACGATGGCATTGGGCCACAAACATCTGAATGAATGAGCTCTAGGAATCCTTATGCTTTGTTGTCTCTCTTTGAAAAAGGGTTCTTGATGTTCTTCCCTTATGCACATCCATTGCATACGCCTTCATGGTCAAACTTGAGTTCTGGTAAACTTGTGACCACTTTGCATATGTATGGTAGTTCCTTGTAGTTGATGTGAGCTAATCTTCTATGCCAAAGTTCACATGAGTTTTCAATGGCATGGGTCATGGCAGCCTCTGAGTGACCCTTTAGTTTATACAAGCCATTTTCTTCACTTCCAATGATGATTGCTTCATTTAAGGTTTCTCCTTTAGCCCACATAAGAACTTCTCCATCTATAAAGGAAACTTTGAAGCCTTTCTTTTCTAAACCTGAAATGGAGAGTAGGTTCTTAGTCAAACCTAGTACATATAGTACGTTCGTTATTTTTAGTGAATTCCCTGAATTTAGTTTGTGGTTTGATTCTCCCACTCCCTTGATGGGATATGGGTAATCATCTCCAAGTGTGACTTTATGAGAAAACTTCTTTTCTGAGATATAAGAGAGAATGTCTCTTTGTCCCATCATGTGCTTGGATGCACCACTATCAATGAGCCAAGTGTCCTCTCCAAGTGTGACAGATCCTGAGAGGGCCGAGATTAAGACATGGTCATTGATCTGCTCTCTTATTATCTTTGCAGGTGGCTCTTCATCTTCGACTACATGGGCATGGTGTCTCTTATGTTTTCTCTTGTATTCTTCTTCTCTGGCTGGACAAAATTTTGCAATGTGTCCCATCTTGTCACAATGATAGTATTGTACAGACGAGTAATCTCTTTCCCTTCGCTGTCCTTTCTTCTGAAATCTCCTTGGATGAGATTCTTTGTTATTGAATTTGTTTCGCAGTTGAGACTCTTTATGAGTCTCCTTTTGGAAGTAGGGTTTCTTCCTTTTCTGGTGTGAGTAGCTAGGGCTTGATCATCATCTCTTGCTAGTAGTGCTTCAGGATTAGCTACTCTTGTTTCTTCTTGGATGCATTCTTCCCATAGACTCTCAAACTTCAGTTTGTCCTTTTTGGAACATATTGTTTGGATGAATGCATCCCAAGGTCTTGTGAGACCATTTAGGGCCTCCATTATGAATTCATCTTCATCTATGGTATCTCCAATCGCTTCTAACTGTTCTTTGAATTTTGAGATTCTGAAGAAATATTCTTGAATTGTTTCTCCTTTTTGCATCATTGTATTCTTCAATTGAGTTCTTAGATTCATCTTCCGGTTTATGTTCTTTCCTTCATACAGTCTGGTCAAGGCATCAAACATTTATTTTGGAGTCTTCTTATATGACACATAAGAAATCAGGTGGTCTTTGATTGAATCTGCAATGATTCTTTTGGCCATGATTGTGTCCTTTTGATGCTTGGCTTTTTCGGCAGCATCGTCAGATTTCAAAATTTCTCCTTTGACGAATTTTTCTAGGTCATTCTCTTAAAGAGCGATTCCAATCCTATACTTCTAGGCATGGAAGTTTTCCACACCTTCCAGCTTGTAGACATCTTTTACCTGGAGCTAGGAAAATGACCGAAAAATGAAATTGCTTAAAATTAAATTCTGAACTTACCAGGAGGTGCGCTTGGCTAAGGCGAGTAGCCTGGTGTGTTTGGATCTGGGAAAATCCAACTTTTTCTCCTCCAAACTTGATTTGTGGATTTCTGGACTGGTGCTTTTGGTTTTCTGGTACTTCTGGTACTTTGTGAAACTTGGGTTTCACTTTTTGGGAGATCTAGCCATTGAAAAGGTGCGCTGAGAGTGCCAAAGTAATCCTTGGGGGAGGGCGCACTTTTCTAGATTGTTTTAGGGCTGAAAAGCTTCACCATCAAAAAGCCCTAATTTGCATGTACGACAACAGTGATGTTTTTCATTATTGTGAAAGATGCTTCCTTCAGCTTGGCTCTGATACCATGTTAATGTTTAATCCATTATTATAGTTCTTTGCATTTCAATAGATAACAATAGCATAACACAAGATCACTGAGAAATACACAATCACAAGAGACACAAAATTTATCCTGGGAAACCCTCTAGGGGAAGAAAACCCAACAAAACTTCCTTATTATAGATAGCCAATACAATGCCAAGAGATAACTCAAGCTAAGACAAAATATCCTCTCCCAAAGATGCGCCACTATCTCTCTCTCTTCTCCAACTGCAATTCTGAAACTTCTCTCTCAATGAGCAAGTGAGGTGTGTGTCTAAGTGAGGCGCTAGCCTCCTTATTTATACAAATCTGGCACATGTGAAATGTCTCTTCATTGGCAGGGCCAACTTCTCAAACTGGGTGATTATAACCACCTTTATTATATTTCGGGGCCTCTTTGATATATTATGGGGCCAACTTCTTCTTTTGCCTTTTACAATTACATTATGACCAATCCGCAAAAGGGGATTTGGTCCTTTACAATAGCCGACATGATCAATCCACAATGGGGATTGATCCAACGAATAAATATATCAGATAATAATAAGATTACACTTTGCAGTTACATTATTTCAACACCGATATCGACCCTTCAATATTTTGGAGAAAAGAGGCACTAATGCTTTTCATTTAGATCTTCCACCTTATATGCAGATTTATTCAGTTGTGAACGTAGAGAACTTGAAACTTTTTTAGCCTCCCATGATCATGGATCAGGATAAGGAAGTTTCAATACCTTTCGTTGATGAGTTTGCACTTGAGTACTTGGATGAGTTATAGGAAGATATCATAGGACGAGAACTTCACGCAGTGGTGATGTTGATTATCTTCGAGTAGGCTTAAAGGGCACACATCTAAGCAAGGCCAAGTGGATTGAGAATGACAAAGTGAGGGGACTCTTCCCTCTCATACCAGTTGATTGATGAAAGCTTTTGGTGGTCTAAAAAGGCTCTCAGTGGGAAGGAGTGGTCCAAAAAGGATCCATAGAAGGCTAAGAACGACTCAGAACTTACAAAGGCAACTCAGGATGCTCAAAATGGCTTCAACAGACAACAAAAGGGCAAAAATTCAGAGTTCTCAAAACTCAGTTAAAATGACATGATCGCGAAGAGCGTGTCACAAGATTTCTAACGACGCAAACGACTCATCAAACGGAGTTACGAATCAAAAGATATAAGCGATCAAAGTGCAGGTCAAACTTGGTCAAAAGTCAAAAGGTCAAGGTGACACGTGGCACATTTGTACAAACGAGTTGGCATGGGATGACGTTGCAAGGTCATACAAGTGTGATTTCATATACGTGGGCAAATCAAGTTGTGACAAGTGTCAGTTTCATGGGCAAATAATTTAGTGCCACGTGGCACCCCTCTAATGGTTGGCATGACCAAATTTTTTGTGACTCCACCGTAGTCGAACCCTTGACCTCCTCTAGCCCAAAGGCCTCACATTTTGCGCCAACCAATACACCACTACATGTGCCTTGTTTATACTATGGAACACATTTTATTTAAGTTAAATAAAGGTTTCATGTGGGGGAGAAAAGGGCTAGGCCTTCGGCCCAACCCTTGGTTCTTTAATACTCCATGTGAGCATACATTATTCAACACTCCACCATATATGACATTTCACTAACCTCTACCGATTTTAATAACGATTCTGCCATTCTAGTGGTCGCCCGCTAGATTTGGCAGGGCTTGCCAAAACTGTTATAACAATGTGTTAAAAAGGGGAGGCCTGTGGGATTCAACCCCGGGATCTCCACCTAACCAAGTTCTAAATATAGTTACGCCAACCAATGTGCCCGACCTCCTCATCAATGATGACTGCCCAGATTTTGGTATAAGAAGGGGTGTTCGGCCAGAGTTCGGAACAAAGCACGGAGAGGAGAACTGAGCACACCCATATGGACTTTGTACAAATCAAGGCACGCTTTTCAAGATTTATCAGTCATTAACCGCAGGAGCAGTGACACAAAAACTGAGGCAAGGGTTTCTCTTGGGCCTGAAAGTGTCAGACTCGGATCAAGGCGTGGAGACGATCATTTTTAAGTAAAACAACGCCACGAATGCAATGGTTGTTTTAGTTTTATGATCTGAGCAAAGCTTCTGTATCTTAACTCCAGAATGAGGGATACTTATGTATTTTTCCTAATTCTTTTGTGGAGTTAATAAAAAGACCTACCCATTTGAGAGAAGGACCCAGAGACATAGTCCACCAGGGATGAACTCTGTTATCAAGTTCATTGTGTTCATATTGCATGATCATGTCTCTTTCCTTTGGAACTTTTCCTTCTTTATGGTGTACTTTACTTTATTCTCATTTTATGCAATTCTTTAATAAGTCACCCGACGAAAAGATCCTGGATCAGTCCAGGAAGAGGGCATGTTTGTAAGGTTTTCATTTCTGCAGATATTCTTGCAGATGTATTTAGAAGCCTGTTGATGCTTGAATCTGTTAGGACCAAAACGATAACCTAACGTGGATGTCAATGCTATTGCATTTTTATGGATGTGGTACTCCTCTTTAAGTTTTTCCTGGGTATGCACAGTTCAAATGTTGGACCTATAGAAAGTCCATCGTAATGACTTAAAGGAATACAAAACAATAGAAAATATTTTTCTAGTTTTTAGAAATAAACATTCCTCGAAGATAGTACCAGGAATCAGACACATTAAACATTTAAATTAAATAAATACAGTTTCTTGTCATCTAGCATAGGTGAAGATAAAGATTTATGAGCAGATAAAAATAAAAGAAGATGAGCAGCATGCATATAGAGAACTAACTTTGCATTTTGAAAAGAGGGTTAAAAGGCACCATCGAGATTGTTCTCGAAATAGTTTTCTTTCAAATTTATCAAAAAATAATAATGTTTGTTACATATTCCTCAGAATGTGTTTGTCATATAGACTGGGATTGGGGCTCCCATGGACCATACAACAAATAGGTACAAGAAATAGGACTGTAGAAAGAAGAAGTGGGCAACGGTACACAAGAAGACCTAAAAAGAAGAAATTGGAAGTGATCAGTGTTTGGTTGGACATTTTTATTTAAAGAGATGAAATAACTAGATTAATAAATAAAGCAGGATGTGATCAGTGTGGACTTACGATGGTTGTATCTCTCTCCCCCTTTGTTATTTGCTTGTTGATGCCTTTTTATTGCTCTCGTCGATGGTTACTGGAATCATGCCAATCAGTTGTTGCCTTTCGTCGATGAGCTTGTTGATTTCCCTTTGGATCCATCCTTCAATGTAGTTTCTCATGGGCGCTATGTTGATCTCATGCCAGATTTTATGTTGAAAATATCACTTTCTAATTCCCTTAGGTCGATAGAAATATTACACAGAGCCTCCTCGATTTCTTGATTTTTGATTGTATATTCCACTATCCAGTTGTCCACGTCATCCTCATCATATTCAAATATGCCATAAAACTTTTCAAAATACAACCCCTTAAAAATCTCAACTTGTTCATTGAAGGCTTGCTTGGTTAAGAACAAGGAGTTGAGGATTAATTTGGGGTCTTGGACCTCATTGGTACTTCCGGCTAAGTCTATTTCAGTCAACTTTCTGAATAATTCTTCTTTCTTTGATATGGCTTGTTGACATGATAGAACAATGGCATGTAGGTTCTTAACTTTCTCTTTCCAGCATGCATTTAATTGTTTGATCCACTTTGGGGAGGCGAGATATTCTTCTCTTCTTCTCAGTTGAGTCATGTTGGTGACTTTGATGCCAAAAGGGACCATCGTGTCTAGATAAAAACCTTCTTCATTTTTAAAATCTGCCTGCAATTATTCCTAGAGGGCATGTGCTCTCGTTCCAAAGGAAGTTATAGTTTTTTATGTTTCACAGGCTTCAACAATGAGCTCCATTATTTTCTTTATATTCTTCTCCACATAGACTCTACACAATGTGAGGAGCCTGGAGGATTCTTTTAACTTGGCTGCAAGTGTGGTAGGCACAGTTAGTGATAAAGGACTGACAAACAATGGGATAGGAATCAAAGCTTCCTCCAATTCCTTGATCCGACCCTTCAGTTTGGCATTTTCCACCTCAAGGCCTCTAATGGAATCATCAAGATCATCTTCGGTTGCTTAGTGAATTCAAGAGATTTGGGACGGCTGCATGTTCCTAACGTTAATATCTGAACAAGATTTCCCTTTCTTATTTCTTACATCTCTCTTTTCAATAATTAAAATTTTAGATTGGTTGTCAAAAACAACGCTCTCGAATACAAAGGATTCATCTTCATAAAAAATGTCGGTGTCAGTTATTTCCATTAGGGGATTATGGTGGATGGCACTCCCGCGCTGATCAACATTAGGGAATACGTTTTCGAGATCAGTCTCAAGTTCCATGTCTTCAAGGGAGAGGACGTGTATATCACTGTCGCTTCGAGGCTCTTCCGCTTCTTGCACAATGTTTTTTCTCTTCTTCCTCATGGGAATCTTGTGAGAACTATCAATTTTACCCGAAGGAGGGTTCTTATCTCCTCCTCCGCCTAAAGTATTGTGGGTTGCTTTCTTACTGGCGTGGGCCGTTGGAGTGATGCTTGCGGATGTCGTGCTCTTGTTAGTGGCAGCTAGGGATTGGACACTCTTATGACCGGGGAATTTTCCCTGTTGTTTGTACAATTCATTGGTGCTTTGCATTGTGTCTAGGTCGTCAGTGTCACGAGCAACAATGTTCTCGTCATTGTCTCTGTCTTCGTTCAAGAGTGTATGAATATAAGAATTGTTGACACCAACTGCTAGTAAATGTTCTACAAAAATCCCATCAGGGTCGAACCCTCTCAGTCTTTCAACATATCTTAGGTTCAAGTTGTTGAATGGCTTGCGAATTCGTCAATCTTATTGACGTTCCTGAACATGAAGTCCTCGACTTTCCAAGGCAGAGGGATGAATTGCTTTTTTCTCTTCTCATGAAAAAAACTCAACCATTAGTTGTATTGCCTTGCTATTTCTGTAACAAACATTATGTCCATAATGTGACATGGAAGGAAAACAAGATTTTCCTTGGAGCCAAAAAGCATAATTACACTGTAATTCTCCATTTGTTCAAGTGTCCCCTTCATGTCCAAAAACTTGGTTGCTTGGTCAGACATCCGGGTGATCCAGGTGGATATTGGTGGCCACCCACCTATTCCACTTGGACCCCCACCATTGTTTCTTTCAGTTTTTCAGTTTCCTTAATTGTAGCACAATTTACTATTTTTGGCAGTTTTTTGGGTCTTGAACTTCCAGAGCCGTTTTGAGGCCCTAAACGATGCTTTTTGGGCATCATGTTATATTTTTTTAATAAACTATTGTAGTCCTCGGATAGATTTTTATAAAAATGTATCATATGCGTCAAACGAAGATAGTATGCCAAAGTTACGACCCCGAGAAATTGATGTACTAATTTACCCCGACCGGGCCCATATTTTGGCGTTTCATCTCCCAAGGTTAGGTTTTTTGGATGTTTAGGGTTTCCATTGTTTCTCAATAATAGATAAGCCTTCGAGCCTTATTGGAACACAGAGTTCATAGGCCTATAGCCGCCACATCTCTTCTAAGAGATAAGCTACCAACGCCCTAGCTAGTTTATTTCTATTTTGTCTGTAAACAAATTTTAGTTCTTTGACATTAATGAAATGAAGTGTTATTTCCGCTGCATCTTTGTATTCATGGTTATTTGTGTATTCTGTTGCGTTCCTGCATAAATCCGGATTAGTGGTATCAGAGCGGTCTGCTTTTTCTCGATCCTTCTTTGCATGTCCCCAATGAGGTCAGGGTATAAGGAATTAGGGCTCGATCTGGTTGAACCTTAGCAAGATCAACCTCACAAAACCCAAGGATCGCCCATGGGGGACGAAACAAAATATGAGGAAGCAGGAGATCCTATGAAAATATTGCTCGAGGAGTCCCTTGAAAATCAAAGGAACGCGACGATGGATAACTTCACCCAGATCCTTCAATGATTGCCCACTGGCGATGCATCTGCATCCAACAGCCACTCTGGAGGCACAACCCCTTTTAAGGTACAAATAAACTTTGACATTCCCATATTTGATGGCCAAATAGATGTAGACATCATAGATAGATGGTTAAATCTATTAGAAGGATTTTTCTCGGTTCATGACTTATCGGACCGAGAGAAGATTATTTTTTCACTGCTCAAAGCCGCCCCCCATGTCAAGGACAGGTGGGAAACCTATTGTAAGAAAAAGGATGAGAAGGAACCCTCCATTTTCTCAGTCGTACCCACTTGGAATTCTTTCCAAGACACCATCAAGGAACAATATTATCCCATGGGGAGCTACGAGGACAAGTACATACAATGGACTACACTGCAACATCAAAGGGATCAAGATGTGCATGAGCCGACGAATCTATTCCATACCATGCGCACAAAGTTGGGTATCAAAGATTTAAAGAAACATTTGTTATTGAAGTACCACAAATTTCTACACAGATACATTCAAGAGGAAATGGAGTTCCTCGACATCTCCTCACTTGGTACGATATACCGGTATACTGCCAAGATTGAGCAGAAAGTCAAACAGAAGAAGTGAGACTTTGGATCTGTGAATCAAAAGCAAGCGAAAGGTGCCCCCAAACCACAGAACAAAGGACAAAGCCAAGGCATGGCGGCTCAAGACAACCTGCCAAAGCCACAAGAAAAGAACAACACCGTGAAGCCGAAGAAGGACACAGGAAAGTGGTGTGAGTTCCATAAGAGCTCTACTCATAACACAAGTGAGTGTTGGGCCAAACAGTCATTAGTGGTCGAGATGAGGGCTTCAGAATCAGATGCATGCTTCGACACTGAATCAGAACCTGAGAAGAGGACTGACAGAGGGAAGCATTATATCAATGCGGAGACCAATGCCATCATTGCCACCACGAAGATCCAAAAGGAAGAATTGAAAGATCCAGAGGAGGAGGAACATCTCTTCCACTCCTAGATGTGGGTAAAGGGTTCCCCGCTATATTTCATCGTCGACAGCGGGAGCCAAAAGAACCTCATTTCAGCAGAGTTCGTGAAGCGGTTGGGCTTGCCGACCACAGCACACCCACAATCGTACACCATCGGGTGGCTTCACCAAGGACGGGATCTCCACGTCAGCCAACAATGTCGCCTTCCCTACAACATCAAGCCCTTCATCGATGAGGTATTATGTGACATTTCTCCTCTTGATGTTTGTGATGTATTATTAGGCCAACCATACTTGTGGAAGCAACATGTTGTGTATGAGTCTCAGCCTCACGCTGTTATTGTTACCCTAGGAAATAAGTTATACAAGATACCAGAGGTACCATCATCTGTCGCTATCTCTTTGGTTACTGCAAAACAATGTAGTAAGCTCATTTCCAAAATCGGGAAATTTGTTTTCCTGATGATCTGCCCTCAGGGCAAGAAGAAGATTGTGGCCAGGACCTCCAGATAGGAGCCCTCTGCACAACAACAAAAAATGGACAAGGTTGTGGAGGAGTATCGAGACATCTTCACCTCACCTGTAGGGTTGCCTCTACACTGTCAGGTCAAGCACCCCATCGATATGACCCCAGGTGCGTCGCTACCCAATGGACCGATCTATCGACACTATGTTCTAGAGAACGATGAAATCAAGCGACAGATTCAGGAGCTGTTGTAGAAAGGTCACATCCGGCCAAGTTCATCGCCCTGTGGGAGCCCGATTGTGTTGGTGCATAAGAAGGATGGGACTTACAGACTCAGTATTGACTATCGGGCGCTAAACAAGATCAACGTCTGGAATAGGTACTCGATCCCACAGATTGATGACCTTTTGGACCAACTCAAAGGGGCAAATTATTTCAACAAGATCGACTTGAAGTCCGGGTATCACCAGGGACCAATCGAATCGTTTGATGTGTAGAAGATTGCCTTCAAAGCCAAGGAGGGCCTTTTCGAATGGTTGGTCATGCCTTTCGGGTTGACGAATGCTCCTGCAACCTTCTTGAGGCTGATGGATGACATCTTATGGCCATTCACCAAATCATTTGTAGTAGTGTACTTGGATGACATCCCAATCTTCAGCCAAACTTGGGAAGAGCACCTCCACCACATTCGACATGTCCTCCAAACACTGCGGAAACACAAGTTGTGGGCCAATTTGGAGAAGTGCACTTTTAGCATGACACAGGTTCAGTATCTGGGATACATTATTGATTAGCATAGAGTGCATTTGGATCCAACCAAGATCCAATTCATCTGGGACTGGCCAGCCCCAGCCACTCTAACAGAGCTTTGCAACTTTCTAGGTCTTGTTAATTTCTACTGCAGGTTCATGTTGGGATTCTCTCATATCACTTGGCCCTTGAGTCAAGTCACCAAGGGAGGAGTGAAAGAAAAATTCTTTTGGTTAGAATATCAACATAAGGTGTTCGTAGAATTGAAACATTGCCTCTGTTCCGCCCTAGTGCTCACATTACCAGACTTGCAACAACCATTTGATATCGAGAGATGCCTTTGACTATGCTATTGGGGAAATTCTTACTCAACAGGGGCATCCAGTGGCATATCATAGTGCGACAGTATCCGACACAGTCAGAAAGTATCCCACTCATGACAAAGAAATGTATTCCATTGTGCAGGCTTGCTGATAGTGGAAACATTACATTTTGGGGAAGGAAACAATCATTCACACAAACCACTGACCCCTATAGTTCATACAGGCATAAGGGAAGTTACAGAATGATCGCCATAAGAAGTGGTCCACATATCTGCAATAGTTTCATTTGAACATCAAGTACAAGAAGGGTAGCACCAATAATGTTGCAGACTGCCTCAGCCGACCATCAATCGTGGCGATAGCCACCATGCTCAACTCTTGTGGGCACGAGACTTCTGATTGACTGCTTCTCTACAAGAGCGATCCACATTTCAACCACACATACAAGACGCTCTTGGAGGGTAACCGAGTTCCAAATTTTCACTTCCATGATGCACTACTATGTCACCTAGGACACCTTTGTGTTCCTTCAAGCGAGCGTGCCAAGATGATTTGGGAAGCACACTATAGTCAGGTCATTAGGCATTTCGGGGTCGAGAAAACAATGGCAGTACTGTAAAAGTATTCCTATTGGCCAAACCTTCGATAGAATGTCGGGAAATACATCAGATCCTGCACTGCCTGTGCCATTGCCAAAGCGACCATCAAGAAGCAAGGCCTCTAAACTCTTTTGCCTACCCCTAGTCGACCTTGGGAATCCATCTCCATGGATTACATGTCGGGCCTTCCTTCTACTAAGAATGGCAATGACTGTGTTTTTATGGTCGTCGACAGATTCTCGAAGATAACCATTATGGTGGCCTGCAAGAAGAATATCACATCATAAACCACTGCTAAGCTCTTCTTTGAACGAGTGTGGGTATACTTTGGGATCCCACTGTCTATCATCTCATATCAGGACAACATGTTCCTCAGTACATTCTGGTCCAGCCTCTGGTCAATGTTGCACACCAAGCTCACCAAGTCCACAACTTTCCATCCCCAAACTGATGGCTAGATAGAGGTCGTCAACAAGATGATCGTACACATTTTGCACATGTACAACTCAAATAATCCACACACATGGGATGAGAGCCTCCCCTATGTACAACATAGCTATAATTGGTCCCTCCATAACTCAACTGACCAAAACCCCTTTCAGGTGGGTTTGGGATTCCAGCCACTATGTCCCATTGACATAGCCATAACATTTGCAACTACTCAAGCTGATTCGGCTCATGTCCAGTCTAAAGCTGCCAAGGCGAACAACTTCATTGAGCACATTCAGCACATTCGCCAATAGGTTCATGACATATTGGACAGAGCCAATGCTAAGTACAAGCAATGACATGATAAACATCGGGTGCAACACAACTTCCAGGTGGGCGACAAAGTGTGGCTACATTTGTAGAAGGAGTACCTTGTTGGACCCCACTGCAAGCTTTGCCTACTCCAATATGAGCCATAGACTATCACCAAGGATGTAGGGGACAATTCCTTCGAGCTCAGTATCCCACCATTCCTTGGTCTCCACCCAGTGTTCAATGTGGACCGCCTTCGACCTTGCTTCCCACCTCTACTAGACACATCCAACATGGCAGAAAAACTCACACCATCAGAGTTAAACCCAGACTGCATGGAACAAGCCACAATTGATCGGATTATGGACACATAGATCAAGAACACCAGCTAGCAGAGGATCCAACTATATTGAGTTGTCAAAGCATGCCAACTCCTTCACCAGGGCAAGTGGCTCACCAGGGACTAAGTTCAACAGAAGTTTCCTCATCTCATGGAGGAACTCAATGCAATGGGGACCATTGCTTCCTAAGGGGGGAGGAATGATCCAGGTGGATATTGATGGCCACTCACCTATTCCACTTGGACCCCCACCATTGTTTCTTTCAGTTTTTCAGTTTCCTTAATTATAGCACAATTTACTATTTTTTGAAGTTTTTCGGGCCCTGAACTTTTGGAGTCGTTTTGAGGCCCTAAACGACGTTTTTTTTGGGGCATGGCTTGATAGAATCATATCATTATGTTTTCTACTACCTAATGTATTCCTCAAATAGATTTTTCTAACGATGTATCATATGCATCAAATGAAGATAGTATGCCAAAGTTATGACCCCGGGAAATTGATGTACCAATTTACTCCGACGGGGCCCATATTCTAGCGTTTCATCTCCTAGGGTTAGGTTTTTTGGATGTTTAGGGTTTCCATTGTTTCTCAATAATAGATATGCCTTCAAGCCTCACTGGAACACAAAGTTCATAGGCCTGTAGCTGCCACGTCTATTCTCAAAGATAAGCTACTAGCGCCCTAGCTAGTTTAATTCTATTATGTCTGTAAACAAATTTCAGTTCTTTGATATTAATGAAATGAAGTGTTATTTCTGCTGCATCTTTGTGTTCATAGCTATTTGTGTATTCTGTTGCATTCCTACATAAATCTAGATCATCGGGGAGCATCTTTTCCTAACAATAAATCTTTGAAAACTAAGACAAAGTCATTAAAAACCTCGTAAAAACAATCGGAGGCCTACTACCAGAAGGTTACTGGGTTGAATTCACAATTTACCTTATTGGACACAGACAGTTTTGGAAGTGAACAACAATGAGCTATCGCGAAAACCAAGTAAAATGACATATAAAATTTCTTCTTCTGCTTGAATCATGACAATTGGGAACATAGTTCAATGGAAATCAACTTCCCCTTGTTCCTTGACCGTGAAATACAAAATATAAAGAATCACGCGGGAAATGCTTACTACGGATTCATACCCCGTTATCCTCGTAAACAACCAAGCAATTTCCCGTAATGGATTTCTAAATGAACTAATTTGAAACTTTGTGATATCTTCAGGGATTGTCATCAGGTCTTCCAGGAATTCAGGTAAGAGGTCCAACCCGTTATCATGTTTTTTTAGGAACTCCTTGTAGTCTTCTCCTCTGAAGGTCAATGTGGGCTCCGACAATCTCAACATCTTGCGAAAGACCTAAGGCGACAAAGAAACATGAGATTGGTCCCGCATTGGAATAATTCTTTGGCTTGAAATATGTCTCTCGACGCACCAAGAGGCCACCTCCTTACAGTCAAAGACTTCAAGGAAACAACCTACACGAGCAATTCCAGAGGTCCAAATTACTTCATTCTGGGTAGAAGGGGATGAGTAGTAAGAATATGCCTTGGAATAGTGGAAGTTCTGGTCCTCATACCCAAAGATGTTCACTGTATCTCCACAGAACTGATGTCGGGCTATTGCCATAAGTTGACGACAACGTCCGTTTGCTCCAGACGATGTTTGAAATGAACGCTCAGAAGGGATAATATAAGCCTCCAAAAATCTTGGTTTAATGCGTATGAATGGGAGATCTCCTTGAGCCTTTCACATATTAATGACAATCTCTACGGTTCCTACATGATGAGTTGTTAGCATTAAAGCTTAGTCATTGCATACTTATAAAGAAGTGTGAATGTGGTGGGGATGACGAAGAGCAATTATGGATTGTAGATTTTGTGAAGCCGCCAACCCCACGACCCACGAAAGACATTCCATGATGTTTGAAATGAATTGTGGGAAGGAATAATATAAGCCTCCGCAAATCTTGGTTTAATGCATATTAATGGGAGATCTCCTCGACCCTTTCGCTCATTAATTACAACCTTTACGGTTTCTGCATGATGAGTTGTTAGCATTAAAGATTACTAATTGCATATTTAGAAAGAAGTGTGAAGGTAACGATGAGGGGGAAGAGTGATCAAGGAATCACTAAGTATGGAAAGTGATCGGTCGGGCTTCAAAATAGCGTGACAAGGGATACTTGGGAGAAGTGAGGGTTCAAGGGTCAAATTGTATGTCTCATAAATTTTGAGTGCAAAATGTGTAACATGGACCAATGCATGATGGGGCAGTCCAGTGCTCAAATTGTATATTGCGAAACTTTGGGTGTTTTTTGCAAGTCGCGGAACAATGGAAGTTCAATCTTAAGCCTACCTACCCAAGAACCTGCAATCGAAAAAGTGTCTAAGTATGGAATGGGGAAGTGGTCGGTCAGACATGTGATATAAACGCATGAGTGGAGATGTGAACGCGTGAGTCCGCCAACCCGCGCAATCAGACATTTTCAGAAAAAACGACTAAGTAAAGTAACTAGAAAGGGAAAGTAGAGGAGATAAAGAAAGGGGAATTCGGTCAAGAATAGAAGAGGGGAAAAAAAGAGATAAAAGAGTGGGAAAATAGAAAAGGGGAGGGCAATTTTCAAAAGCACGAATTGGTGTCAACAAATCCCCATGGATGTTTGACATTGGTAGATAATTGTGGGTTAGAATTATTGTACTGTCAACTTCACCGTAAGTATAACAACGACGAACTTGAATTTTAATTTTGTGTGGTTGATATGATAGTCCTATTTCACTTCAGCTAGCATATATCCTTTTTTTTCAAAATATTTCCAAAGAATAATTTTGGTAATTTCATTAATCAAGTAAAAGTGCTCAAATGAACTACATATTACATTTGCTTCACATTAAAGCAACTCTTGTATATTCTGTAAGACCATAGAAAAATCGCTAAGATCCTGAATCTATGATCTAGAGATAATCCAAAAACAGGGCCCATGAGAACCTTGGACTACAATACGAAAGATTGGGCATTGTATCCCATCTATAAGCAAATCTCCAAATGGGTATCAATAAATTCACCGATTACTATATTACTAAGAACCAATATCACCATGAACATTTCCTTCTGATATTACTATGAATCAAGATCACGTTCCCCTGACAATGTTCTAACATTACTAGTTCTGGAAAAGAGTATCAGGGTTTAACATTACTAGTTCTGCATGTTTATGGACAAGTTGTGTAGGGATAGTCAGTGTGACTGTCTCCTCGAGCCTTTTGCTCATTAATGACAATGTCTATGGTTCCAACATGATGAGTTGTTAGCATTAAAGCTTACTAATTTCATACTTGGAAAGAAGTGTGAAGGTGGTGTGCACGAGGAAGAGCGATTAAGGATTGGAGATTTCGTGAATTGGCCAACCCGAGGATCTGCGAAAGAAATTCCAAGAAATGGCCAAGTATGGAAAGCGGTCAGTCAAGCTTCAAAATAAGGTGACAAGGGCTACTCAGGAGACGTGAGGGCCTGACTATCAAATTATATGTCTAAGAAGTTTTGAGTGCAAAATGTCTAGAATGGAACGAGGCATGATGGGGGAATTCGACAATCAATTTGTATATGGCGGAACTCTGGGTGCTGTTTGTAAGTCACGGGACAATGTAAGTGCAATATTGAGTCTGCCTACCTAGGAACCCACAATCGAAAAAGTGGCCAAGTATGGAATGGGGAAGCGGTGGATTGGAGTCATGATATAAAGGCATGGGTGGAAATGTGCCCGTCAATCTGCCAACCCGGGCACTTGGATATTTTTGGAAAAATGACCAAGTAACCAGAAAGAGAAAGTAGAAGGGAAAAAGAAAGGGGAATTCGGTCAAGTATAGAAGAGGGAAAAGAAGGTCTAAAAGAGAGTAGGAAAATAGAAAAGGGAAGGGCAATTTTCGAAATCATTTTCTAGTCCAATATTTCATCCACATAGTCGTTTTGTATTGTGTTTGTATCGTTTAAGAAGGTGTCAGCAAATGACAATATAAACTATAACTGGATTTTTGGATGTAACTATGTATAGTTGATTAACACATGCTATTGATGTTTGGCTTTTGTAGATAACAGTGGGTTAGCATAATTTTGCATTCTTACTGTCATAAGGCCTTCAAAAAACTAGAACAAGTAACAAATATTTCCAATTCAATACTGGCACAAAACAATTCTCTGATCCCATAATATTCATCTTTGTCAATTCGATAATAGGGAGGTCGATTTGGTAGATTGGGCTATTGGTCACTACAGGCGACTGGGGTGCGTCAGCCAATGCTTTGATGAAGATTTGTTTTTATTGCAACTTGTGGGAGTAATTATATTTTTGATACATTGTTTAATGCCTTGAGATATTATTTTAAGTAGTAAACTTCTTGCAGCAGATTATTCATTGAATAGTTTGTTGTTTCCTTCTGATTTTACTTCTATTATTTCACTTATCTGTTTCCACCTCTATTATTTCACTTGTGGTGGCCTGGCTCTGCCCTTTAGCACTCAGCTGCAGAGTTTAGGAGAAACAGTAACTATGAAGTCAATTAAACAACTCTACAAGCTCTTCAATCAAAGAATAGAGAAACTGAGTCATAGTTATACTTTCCAGGATGTGTGCATAAGAGAAGCATTGAAAAGCTATGTTGGCAAATATGTAACAGATAGCGAATGGCATGAGTACAGGAAGAATGTACAAAGGATTGTTAGCATATTTACAACATATTTACAGGCAGCGTATACTTGTCATTGATGGCAAGTACAGTAGTGGTGATGGCTTGAGTACAACAACGATGATCAGCGGAGCAGTGATAATCGGGGAAGAGCATCAACTGTGTTCGTTAGATCTCTTTCTAAATTTCCGATGGCCATCAGATTTGAATAAAGACAAGAAGAACACACTGAAAAGGAGGACAGATCTCAGACGTTAGATCCAAGTGCAGCACCCGACCATCATTGGATGAAGAAGAACCTGCACGTTCTTTAAAGTGCAAGGAGAAGTGAGTGTAATCGCAATATGAAAAATCTCGGCGTAATCTGAGCCGTAAAATGAAGATCACATCTAAACCGTTGATCGGAGTTTCAAGGATCGCGTGTTTGAAATGTCAAAGAAACAATGCAACAAGAATCCCGATTTCTCGATATGAAAAATCCCGGCGTAATCTGAGCTGTCAAATGAAGATCACATCTGAACCGTTGATCGGAGTTTCGAGGATTGCGTGTTGGAAATGTCAAAGAAACAATGCAACAGGAATCCCAATTTCTCGATATGAAAAATCCCCGCGTAATCTCAGCCGTCAGATGAAGATCACATCTGAACCGTTGATCGGAGTTTCGAGGATCGCGTGTTGGAAATGTCAAAGAAACAATGCAACAGGAATCCCGATTTCTCGATATGCAAAATTCTGACGTAATCTGAGCCGTCAAATCAAGATCACATCTGAACCATCGACCCAACTCACGTCAGCTAGGAACACGTGGCACAACCAGGTAATGACAAGTGTCAGACTGATTCAACATTTCAGGCGCATCTAAGTAATGAATCAGAGTGACACGTGGCAGTATTCAACACGTGTGATATCAACAGATGGACACCTTGTCGGAGTTTCGGGGATTGAGAGTTGGAGATGTCAAAGTTTTTTAACATCAGGAATCCCAATTTCGCGATATGTGAAATCACGACTTAATCGCACCCGTTGAATAGAGATGTGATCTGGACCATTGATTCGACTTCTCTACGGAGTGTCGAAGATCGGGAATTTGAAGTGACAAAAACATCGAACATCCAGAGTGTCGAAATCACGATGAGTGAAATCCCGACTTAATATGAACCATCGGATCTAAATATGATCTGGATCATTGATATGACTACTTTACAGAATTTTGTGGATCGGGATTTGTAAGTGAAAAGAGCATTGATCATAAGGAATGCTGAAATCTGATTTAAAGGGAAGATTAATAAAGTTCATCCAACCATGCAGATAAACTTTAATGTGATTGGAGGGTTATTGTCTCCTCTCACAGTTAACTCCTCAGTTACGAATTTGTTAAAAGAAACAGACTCATGATTGAGAATTAGTTAGTGTTTCAGTTGTTAGGACAATTGTCCTTGTTTTGCCTAAGGAAATGCAAAGTGGAACCATCGAGGAAGTGTGTATAAAAGAAAATGAGAGCAAATGTAAAATGTTGGCTCTTCTGTATGAAAAAGAATGAAACCGTAAGAAAAGGTAAAGGAGAGGATGCGCAGGAGAAGATTGAGCATATGTGCAGTATGAGATGAAACACAGAGTAGAATAACAAAACAAGTTGGAGCAGAGCAGAATGAGAGAACGAGTTGATGCAGAGCATACCCGCTGAACAGACAGAGGAAAAGAAGAACGACAAAACGGTTTGTAGAAGACCAGATTTTCAGAACAGAGAAAGATTGGTATGAATTGTTTTACCTGTGTAGTTGATTGTTTATTTATTTATTAACATTCTAGGGAGGTTGGGAGGTGCTCGGGAGGACTGTTGTCCTCAGAGGTTCAAGTGGGAGCTTGAACACAAGAAGTTGTAGCTTCCATCTAGTTGTAGCCAGAGAAACCAGGGTGGCAGGGTGGTGCCAGGGAGAACAAGTGTTCTCTGTTATACAGGTTGGAGCCTGTGTAATGGGAAGTTGGTGCTTCCATCCAGTTGGTGTTGGAACATTCACGAAGTTGGTGCTTCCATCCAGTTGGTGCTGGAATATTCAGGGAGTTGGTGCTTCCTTCTAGTGGGTGCTAGAGAAACCAGAGAGTTGGTGCTCTCAAACAAGTTGCAGCTTGTAAAACAGAGGTTGCAACCTCATATTGAGTTGGTGCTCAATTATAGATAATGTACATAACTTAAAAGACTGCCTATCATTTCGAAGAAGAAGAGGTTTTCTCCCTTTATGGGTTTCCTCGTGAAAAATCTGTCTCTGTGTATACTTTATGTGTGATTGTTGTTCTTTACCTTTACTGTTCATATGTTGTATATTGTTGATGACCACATGAAGAAAGATTAATAAAATTTTAATAGACTTAAAATTGTTTAAGCTCACATACAACTGGTTCACCCCCCCTCTCAGTTGTATTAATAATTCCAACAATTGGTACCAGAGCGGGTTCCTTTTATTTAAAGGTAGATCTGTAAGCTTAAACATGACAATTCATGAAGGGACTTCAACCTCTAAGTCCCCTCTGTTTGATGGAACAAATTTTGCCTTTTGGAAGATTAGAATGAGAACATACTTAATGGCCTTGGGTGTTGATGTTTGGGATGTAGTAGAGACTGGATATACAAAGCCTGTTGTGCTAGCCACCAAGGATG
>ML819942.1:0-19017 GCA_009831015.1 Picea engelmannii | reverse complement strand
TATGGTGGTTGGTTGCAAGCTGAGTAAAGATGATATCTCACCTGATGTGGATCAAAGGACATATCGCTCAATGATAGGCAGTCTTCTGTACATCACAACATCCCGTCCTGATATAATGCAAGTTGTTTGAATGGTAGGTCGTTTTCAGTCTGCTCCTAAACAAAGTCATTTGGTAGCCGTCAAAAGGATATTTAAATATTTGAAGGGAACAATGACTTATGGTCTGTGGTATCCTGGAAATCAGAATTTCCAGTTAACTGCTTATTCAGATGCAGACTGGGCAAACTGTGTTGATGAGAGAAAAAACACCAGTGGAGCAACATTTTTTCTGGGTGACTCATTAGTTGCATGGCTTAGTAAAAAGCAAGGATCCATTTCATTATCCACTACAGAGGCAGAATAAATTGTTGCTGCTACTTGCTGGACACAAATTTTATGGATCATACAAACTCTTGCAGATCTGAAGATAAATTACACTAATCCTAATCCAATTCATTGTGATAACACAAGTGCCATTAGTGTCTCCAAGAATCCTGTTCTTCATTCCAAGACTAAGCATATTCCAATCAAGTACCATTTTCTCAGAGAACAAGTTACAAACATAATTGTTCAACTGAATTATATACCTTCTACAGAACAAATTGTTGATATATTTACTAAACCATTAACAACGACCCCTTTTGGATATCTTCGTCAAAAGTTGGGGGTTATAATCACTTGTGTCTAATCTGTTCACCTAGTCAAGGGGAGTACTTATTGAATATCTAGTGTATTTCCAAGATGCTTATAGTAGATAGGGGGAGTATGTTTTGCAACAGATCATAGGAAAAATGTCTCTTCTTTGACATTGATGTCAAAGGGGGAGAAAAGAGTCCGGGAGGAGAGTCGAGTCTGAATGCATGTGGGTGCATGTATTTCCATCAATGCTAAAGGGGGAGATTGTTGGCAAATATGTAACAGACAACGAATGGCATGAGTACAAGAATAATGTACAGAGGATTGTTAGCACATTTACAACATATTTATAGGCAATGTATGCTTGTCATTGATGGCAAGTACAGTAGTGGTGATGGCTTGAGTACAACAGTGATGATCAGAGGAGCAGTGATAATCGGGGAAGAGCATCAACTGTGTTCGTTAGATCTATTTCTAAATTTCCGATGGCCATCGGATCTGAATGAAGACAAGAAGAGCGCACTAAAAAGGAGGACAGATCTCAGATGTTAGATTCAAGTGCAGGACCCGACAATCATTGGATCAAGAAGAACCTGCACATTCTTTAAAGTGCAAGGAGAAGTGAGCGTAATTGCAATATGAAAAATCCTAGCGTAATCTGAGCTGTCAAATGAAGATCACATATGAACCGTTGATCGGATTTTCGAGGATCGCGTGTTTTAAATGTCAAAGAAACAATGCAACAGGAATCCCGATTTCTCGATATGAAAAATCCCAGCGTAATCTGAGCCGTCAAATGAAGATCACATTTGAACCGTTGATCGGAGTTTCGAGGATCGCGTGTTGGAAATGTCAAAGGAACAATGCAACAGGAATCTCGATTTCTCGATATGAAAAATCCCGGCGTAATCTGAGCCGTCAAATGAAGATCACATCTGAACCGTTGATCAGAGTTTCAAGGATCGCGTGTTGGAAATGTCAAAGAAACAATGCAACAGGAATCCTGATTTCTCGATATTCAAAATTTCGATGTAATCTGAGCCCTCAAATCAAGATCACATCTGAACCGTCAACCCGACTCACGTCAGCAGACCACGTCACTTGGGAACACGTGGCACAACCAGGTAATGACAAGTGTCAAACTGATTCAACATTTCAGGCACATGTAAGTACGGAATCAGAGTGACACGTGGCAGTATTCAACACGTGTGACGTCAACAGATGGACACCTTGTCGGAGTTTCGGGGGTGGAGAGTTGGAGATGTCAAAGTTTTTTAACATCAGGAATCCCAATTTCGCGATATGTGAAATCATGACTTAATCGTAGCCGTTGAATAGAGATGTGATCTGGATCGTTGATCCGACTTCTTTACGCAGTGTCGAGGATCGAGAATTTGAAGTGACAAAAACATCAAACGTCCAGAGTGTCGAAATCGCGATGAGTGAAATCTCGACTTAATCTGAACCGTCAGATCTAAATATGATCTGGATCGTTGATCTGACTGCTTTAGAGAATTTTGTGGATCGGGATTTGTAAGTGAAAAGAGCATTGATCGTAAGGAATGCCAAAATCCGATTTAAAGGGAAGATTAATAAAGTTCATCCAACGATGCAGATAAACTTGAATGTGATCGGAGGGTTACTGTCTCCTCTCACAGTTAACTCCTCAGTTACGAATCTATTAAAAGAAACAGACTCATGATTGAGAATTAGTTAGTGTTTCAGTTGCTAGGACAGTGGTCCTTGTTTTGCCTAAGGAAATGCGAAGTGGAACCGTCGGGGAAGTGTGTATAAAAGAAAATGAGACAAAATGTAAAATGTTGGTTGTTCTGTATGAAAAAGAATGAAACCGTAAGAAAAGGTAAATGAGAGAATGCGCAGGAGAAGATTGAGCATATGTACAGTATGAGATGAAACACAAAGTAGAATAACAAAACAACTTGGAGTAGAGAAGAATGAGAGAACGAGTTGATGCAGAGCATACCCGCTGAACAGACAGAGGAAAAGAAGAACGACAGAACAGTTTGTAGAAGACCATATTTTCAGAATAAAGAAAGATTGGTATGAATTGTTTTACCTATGTAGTTGATTGTTTATTTATTTATTAACATTCTAGGGAGGTTGGGAGATGCTCGGGAGGACTGTTGTCCTCAGAGGTTCAAGTGGGAGCTTGAACACAAGAAGTTGTAGCTTCCATATGGTTGTAGTCAGAGAAACCAGGGTGGCAGGGTGGTGCTAGGGAGAACAAGTGTTCTCTGTTATATAGGCTGGAGCCTGTGTAACGGGAAGTTGGTGCTTCCATCCAGTTGGTGCTTGAACATTCAGGAAGTTGGTGCTTCCATCCAGTTGGTGCTGGAATATTCAGGGAGTTGGTGCTTCCTTCTAGTGGGTGCTAGAGAAACCAGAGAGTTGGTGCTCTCAAACAAGTTGCGGCTTGTAAAACAGAGGTTCCAGCCTCATATTGAGTTGGTGCTCAATTATAGATGATGTACAGAACTTAAAAGACTGCCTATCATTTCGAAGAAGAAGAGGTTTTCTCCTTTTATGGGTTTCCTCGTGAAAAATCTGTCTCTCTGTATACTTTATGTGTAACTGTTGTTCTTTACCTTTACTGTCCATATGTCGTATATTGTTGATGACCACATGAAGAAAGATTAATAAAATTTTAACAGACTTAAAAAATTTTAAGCTCACATACAACTGATTCACCCCCCCTCTTAGTTGTATTAATAATTCCAACAAGCTACAGATAAATCAATGTAGGATTGTTGAAATAAACTTATTGTACTATCAACCTGATTGTAAGTTTAACAATGACGAACTTGAATTTTAATTTTGTGGTTGATATCAAAGCCACATTTGACTTCAGCTAGCATATATAATTTATTTTCAAAATATTTGTGAAAAATAAGTTGGGCAATTTCATTAATAAAAATGGTCAAATAGACGTCATGGGATGGACAACCAATACTATGCTTTCTTCTCGAGTGAAGAAATCAAGGACGCGAGAGGAAAATAAGAGATCATTCGCTCATCAAGGTTGAGATGAGAACGAAACTTCTTGAGCGGGGCCCAAACTCCTGCATCATGAATTAGTGTTGCTATGTTCTATCTACATTACGAATGTAATTAAATGTTGGTTTGAAACTATGTGTGAAATTCATCTATGTTTCTGTAGAAGTCTCATGTGATGCAGATAATGCATTGTCACATAATAGTTACATGCCTAATATTTGCATAAATTGCCCGAGTCAATACAATATTCACGAATTACGAGACTATCAAACCATGCAAACGAGAAGAGGTGTTAAATCCAACAAAGAAGCCCCAACCAAGATTCCACGGAAATTTTTTAATGCTAAATCTATAAGAAAAATAATGAGCAATATATATTTATTCATAGACATTGAATTTAGTTCTTTGCACTAAAGCATTGAACATGCACACAATTATGTGTCGTTCATCTAGTACAACAACATGCAGAAGGCATCGACAAGCTCTTCAACATGCACACAAAATAGATTATCATGCTTTTTTAGGAACTTCTTCTAATCTTCTCCTCTGAAGGTGAATGTTGGCTCACGCAATTTGAACATCTTGAGGAAGACCTGAGGTGAGAAAGAAACAAGAGACTGGTCCTGCAATTGAATAATTATTTGGCTTGAAATATATCTCTCAACGCACCAAGATACCATCTCCTTACAGTCAAAGACTTCAGGGACATAACCTGCACAAGAAATCCCAGACGTCCAAATTACTTCCTTCTGGGCGGAAGGGGATGAGTAGTAAGAATATACCCTAGACCACTGGAAATTCTGGTCCTCATGCCCAAAGGTCTTCACTGTATCTCTACAAAATTGTTGTCGAGCTGCTGCCATAAGTTGACAAGAACATTTGTTTTCTCCAAATGATGTTTGAAATGAACACTCGGAAGGGATAATATAACCCTCCGCGGATCTTGGTTTAATGCGTATCAATGGGAGATCTCCTAGAGCCTTTGGCTGATTAATGACAATCTCTATGGTTCTTGCGTAATGAGATGTTACCATTAAAGCTTACTAGTTGCATACTTAGAAAGAAGTGCGATTAAGGAATGGAGATTTCGTGAACCAGCAAACCCGATGACACGCGAAAGAGATTCGACAATGTTTGAAATGAACACTTGGAAGGGATAATATAACCCTCTGCAAATTTTGGTTTAATGTGTATTGATGGGAGATCTCCTCGAGCCTTTCGCTCATTAATGTCAATATTTACGGTTCCTGCATGATGAGTTGTTAGAAGTAAAGCTTAATAATTGCAAACTTAAAAGGAAGAATGAAGGTGGTGGGAAAGGCGAAGAGCGATTAAGGATTGGAGATTTCGTGAACCCGCCAACTTGACAATCCGTGAAAGATATTCCAAGAAATGGGAAAGTATGAAAGTGGTTGGTCGGGCTTCAAAATAGGGTCACGACTTATACTCAGGAGACGTGATGTGCCGACGGTCAAATTGTATGTCTCATAACTTTTGACTACAAAATGTGTAACACGGAACAACGCATAATGGCAGATTTCGACGGTCAATTTGTATATTGTGAAACTCCGGTTGTTGTTTGTAGGTCGCAGAACAATGGAAGCGCAATGTTGAGCACGCCTGTCCGGAAACAGATGATCGAAAAACTGGCTAAGTATGGAATGGGGTAAGTATGGCATGAGGAAGCAGTTGGTCATAGTCCTGATATAAAAGCATGACACATTTTCGGAAAAAAATGACTGAGTAAGTAGAGAGGGAAAGTAGAGGGGAAAAGAAAAGGGGAATTTGTCTGTCAATTTGTATATCACAATTTTGAGCTCACCTGGTTGGGAACCTGCCAACCCGCGCACTTAGACATTTTCGAAAAAATGACTAAGTAACCAGAAAGGGAAAGTAGAAGGGAAAAAGAAAGGGGAGGGCAATTTTCAGAAGTGGAAATTGGTCGTAACAAAACCCCATTGATGGTCTTAAGAGTAACTATGAATTCCATCATACAGTTGTACAAGATCTTCAATCAAGGAATAGAGAAAGTGAGTCATAGTTATACTTTCCAGGATGTATTTGCATAAGAAAAGCATCGAAAAGCTACAGAAAAATGAATGGAGGGTAGTTCAAGTCAAATTATTGTACTGTCAACTTACCGTAAGTATAACAACAATGAATTTGAATTTGAATTTTGTATGGTTACTATCATAGTCCCATTTCACTTCAGCTAGCATATATCATTTTATTTCAAAATATTTCTGAAGAAGAATCTTGGTAATTTCATCAATCAAGTAAAAGTGCTAAAATGAAATACATATTACATTTTCTTCACATAGCCTACATTAAAAAGCAAGGCAAGTGTTATATATTCTTTAAGATCATAGAAAAACCGCTAGGATCCTGAATCTATTATCCAGCCATAATTGAAAAACTGTGCCCATGAGAACCTTCGACTAAAATACGAAAGCACACGATGAAGACACAAGAGAGGAAAAAAATCGATGGAGATTGGGCATTGTATCCCATCTATAACCAAATCTCCAAATGGGCACCAAGAAGTTTGTCGATTACTATATTACTATGAACCAAGGTCAGTATGAACATTTGCTTCTTATATTACTATGAACCAAGATCACGTTGACCTGACAGTGTTCTAACATTACTAGTTCTGGAAACGAGTGTCAGTGTTTAACTTGATGGAGTTTGCAATATTATTGAAAATTCCTGATGGTTTCGTTCAGAGGAGCAAGCCATTTTGACGGCTCAAAGGATGGACCTGATTTATTCACAGTTGGGTACTTTGTATGAGGTCTTTCCTCATACTTCTCATTCATGGACTCAACAATCTTATGCGCTTCCAGTTCACTTTTTCATGGGACTGAAAAACTCTATTCATATGTTGATTGGGTGGCATGGACATAGACAGATCAAATTGTTTCGTTTATTGTCAATGCATGATATGGAAAAAAAAATTGTCTGGTTCAGCTGATATACAGTATGACATTGCCCTCATTTAATGTAAATTTTCCATGGACGCGAAAGTCGCGTAACATGTAGACAATGTTTTCCTTTTCCTGTAGGTATACTTCATATGGCAATTTTGCCAACCTAGGAAGCACATCTTGTAATACAGGTTCTCTGAGTGTACAATGTACAATTGTGTTGTTGAGGGTATGGATGGCAGCATTGAGGCAATGTCTATATATGTAAAGGCATCTTTGACTGCATCGTAGACAATCAATTGTGCCACCATTTTGAAGGCAGAGGCAAAAGCAAGAGAGTTGCATTTGGCACATACAGGCTCGAAGGGGGTCGAGTATGCATTTGATGC
Organism: Picea engelmannii; assembly: GCA_009831015.1. Classification (NCBI taxonomy): domain Eukaryota; kingdom Viridiplantae; phylum Streptophyta; class Pinopsida; order Pinales; family Pinaceae; genus Picea; species Picea engelmannii. Next base: position 12,011 of record ML819942.1, on the reverse strand, counting down.
AACCAAAACACCCTCAACCCGTGCACGTGAGCATAATATTTAATATATTGAACAATATAATAGATATGTTCACAACAAAAAAGCTGCAAAGAATTATTTAAGGCAATTTTCATGTGCAAAGTTTGGATGGAATTGTATATGTATACGTACAACAATTGTTGAGCTAGTTAGTTTCTTGAGATCCTACATTATGTTTGTTCGCAATTCTATTACAAATGATGCTTGGGTTGTGCGAAACATCCTTTCTTTAACATCTCTTTTCTTTGTTATATTTTTGAAGAGCATAATTGGAAATTACCCTTTATGCAATTGTTTCTCCGCTGAAGAAAATAAATTTGAATAGGTGTCGAACAATTGTAGCTGCAACATGGAACAGTGTAATAGTTGTGTAAGATAACTGAGATATATGAGCATGTGAAAGTAAAGGACAAAATTGGGTATGGAAAATGGTGCCATTGCCTTGTTGTTGTCTGAGTCTCCATCTTTTATATGGAGAATGTGTTGCGAGCCAACTTTTCTTGTGAGTGTGACAACTGCACCAATGGTTCTTATTGGGTAAATGTCCTTGCTGTATGCAAGTTGGCTAATTGTTGTGTCTGGTACGAAATGAGATTCTGAACAAACCGTGGGAAATTTTTTCACAATACTTGTTTCATTAAGCGGTATAATCCGATCATAATGACCACGGTCATATACTGTTTTCGGTAATATATTGAAATTTGTAATGGATATCCCATTACTTGGCAAGATCTTTTTTGCATGTTTCTGGACAAGTTGCATAGGGATAGTCAGTGTAACTTTCATCATGGCTTCGTTGTCTATGATGTCAGCACACATAATACATCTAGGTTTGTTTTCCTTGTCTAAGTTGGCGGTATACACGACCCTTATGTCCCCGCCGAACACTTATCCAGTTCGGCGGCTGTTCAAGCCTTTTATCGATAGTATATTGTGTGGTATAAGTTTATACCTCGTGACAGTTTTTGAACAGAAAAAGTAATGTGAATGGCAGTTTGTATTATTATTATTATTATTATTTTTTTTTGCATAAATGGATAAAGTATGCAGGTCAGAGTTTTGTAACCATACCTCTTAGTCTGCAGAACTTGCACTATGTTCGACATTTCACTTGTGCTTGTCGATACTTCTTGTGAGCTGAAAAGCATGTGTTGTAGACAACATCAACATATATATCATGGCATAGATGAATAAATAACTGAGGAAATTTGTTTTCTAAACATAGCAAGAACATAATATATGAATCTTTACCTTTGGCCTTGTCATTCTGTTGATGTTTGTGATGATTGACTACTCATGCCCATGTCCCTTGTCCAACTTTTTCTGATGCAAACATGTGTACAAGAACATGACAATGGATAAATAAGCATATGCATTGTATATTGCTCATAATTGTTCTCGATGTCACATACAGGCTCCAAGGGGATCCATTATGAAGTAGGGTGTCAAGGGATATTCAGGAAACATGAGGGCCCGACGATCAAAATGTATGTCTCGAAAATTTTGAGTGCAAAATGTGCAACACAGAAGAGGGCATGATGGGCAAGTCCAACAATCAATTTGTATATCGCGGAACTCTAGGTGTTGTTTGTAGGTCACAGAACAATATAAGCGCAATCTTCAGCCCGCCAGCCCGCGATTCTGATTGTCAATTTGTATATTGCGGAACTGCGGGTGCTGTTTGCAGGACACAGAACAATAGAAGCGCAATCTTGAGCCTGCCAACCCGGGAACCTGTGATTGAAAAAGTGACTAAGTATGGATTGGCGAAGCGGTCAGTCAGACTCGTGATATAGAAGCATGAGTGGAAATGTGAACTCGCGAATCCGCTAACCAGCGTACTTAGACATTTTCAGAGAAAATGACTAAGTAAAATAACTAGAAATGGAAAGTAGAGGGGGAAAAGAAAGGGGAATTCAGTTAAGTATAGAAAAGCGAAAAAAAGGGATAAAAGAGAGTGGGAAACCAGAAAAGGGGAGGGCAATTTTTGAAAGCGAGAATTCTCAACAAAGCCCCATTGTTGCCAAATCATCATTTTCTAGTCCAATATTTTATCCACATTCGTTTTGTGTGTTTGATTTAGTATCATTATTGGTATACCTTTTCGAAGATTGTACTTTAGCTTCCTCTGTTGTGGCATATAGGAGTTCATCCTACTGTCTAATTAGTCTGTTTCTTTCAATGTAGCAATGCAGAAAATACAATGGACATAAAGGTAAGTTGGTATGTAGAAAGACATGTAAGAAAATAAATACAATTCTACTTATTTCAATGTAGCAGTACAAAAAATATAGTTCACATGAAGATAAGTTATTATGTAGGAAGATATGTAGTATCTACATGTAATAAATTAGGTGCAAACCAGTAGAATAAATATACAAACAATAAATGAAGTAGAAGACAATGAAATATGAAAAAGTAAGGGTAGAACCATGCACCTTTGTATGTCTTCTTCTACATTTCTGGTTAAGAGTCCTTCGTCTTGCCCAGTTATTATGTTTGTTTCAATGTGGGAACGCAAAAAATACATTGAACATGAATGTAAGTTGGTATGTAAGCGAAAACAAATAATATCTACATATAGTAAATGAGAATCAAAAGAATAGAATAAAAGTAGAGTTAAAAGGATGCACCTTTGTTTTTCTTGATCCATGGTTGTGGTTATGTGGAATTTTTTCTGGCCAAAATCTATTACAAGCCAGAAAATATTAAAAAGTTGGATGATCCTAGCTGAATGAATTGGTTTTGTGCAACAAAGTATCCAGATATGCTTTGAGACATGGAAATATGATTTTGTAATATGCTTGATGTATATTTCATAATTCAAGTACAAGACAAATTGTATCATGGTCGGACCAGTATGTGTCTAAGATAAAGAGGGTGTATTGTGAAGTGGGCACATTTGGCCATACATGGTCAATAAGTGTGTTTTGTACATGGTTTATCTTATCCAAAAGAAAGCAAAGATTGTAATTGCACATGTAGTTTTCCAATTCTTTTGCTATGGCACTATTTTGTAGCATGTCAACATTGAAGTCTCCTACAATGATAATGGTTCCATTCAGATGTAAATGGAGTAATGAATTTGAAACAACAATCACTACGTTGGGCAACATTGCATGCGAAGCAGCATAGAGATTCAATATTGCAATTTACAATCCACGAAAAATTACTCTTGCTAGGACCATGTCAACATTTTTTTCTTCAAAATGCATATGATCCAAAATTGTTATATGTTTTTTTACTAATATCATTACTTCATGCATAATGTAATTTGATATGCAATTGTGATTTGGAAATTGTTTGTTTTGCATGCATAATTCCATGTATGTTTCTTGCAAGCACATAATATCAAATTGCATTGTGTCATAGTCATTGAGTATATCATTCATATGTGCATTTAAGCTGCACGTGTTAAGTGAGAGAATTGACACAGATGAATTTGTTTGTATGGATTGGTAATCATATTGCAGATGCCATTTTGCACTAGTTCGAAGGTGTTGCATCTCGGTATCGGCTTTATGTTTGAATTTGAAGTTACCTTGTGTAAGAGCGCTTAGCAAATACAAGGACTCTATGTTTCTGACATGGGACAAAGTTGTGTATACAAGTCCATGTATTCGTATTCCAGCAGGGTTGAAGGCAACATTATCAAGTGTTAGCCCTTGTGATCTGTGGATTGTACGTGCACATGCAAGTTGGATTGGAAACTATTTTTGAATCTTCAGTTGACCTGCCTTTGCCAACGTTGATATTGGTTTTTATATTCACAATATAGGTGTCCATTCGCATGAAGTGTTTGGATTATATAGATAAGCTAACTTGTTGGCTTGTCGGTGGCCAATATGCGAGTCATGGAACTTAATCCAGCGGACATCAACTTTTTCTGTTTTGGTATAAGGTTTGAGTATTCCATCTGCGCCATTCACCAGGCCATCCTGTGAATCATAGTTGCAGGCATATATTTCAACTAGCATGTCTAATTTCAGGACAAGTTGCAAAGGGAAAGTTGTTGTATGTTGATGAGATGGGACATTGCCATGGTTTTCTTCTTCGAGATCAATTGAATTGATGATGATATCATTGCTAGGCATGAGTGATAGCATATACTTGTTATGCGTTGCAACATCCTTATTCTTGTAGAATAGGTAAGGGAAGGTTGGGTCGACCGGGGCAGGTCACATGCAACTTGAATTGATATATTTTAAGTCATCACATGTTTGGTTGTTTGTTCACATTCTATTTAGAATTGCAATAAAATTTTCATTTGTCTGGCGCATTGTAGTATGTAATTCAAAGCATTTTATGTTGTCTTTCCAAAAGTCATGCGCCATTGTTTGCAAGTTGACCATAGGTTGTTCAAATATGAGATAATCTTGTATGGGCTGTGCCTGGTAAAGATCCCCATAGAATACCATATCAAGGTTTCCAAAGTATTTGGTTTGGACATGTTTTATGTTTCTCAAATGATTGTCAATGGAATATAAGAAACGACTTCTAATCAAGGATGTCTCATCTATGAAGACAAGTTGTAGTTCGTCATAAAGCTTTGACAAGGTATCTAACATTTATTTGCTAAGTGGAAAAAAATGTGACTTGTTAAAAGGCATCAACAATGCAAAGTGGACTGTTGTTCCACCTGCATTATATGAAACTTTTCATGTATATGTAAGTACCAATCCCTTTGGTTTCAGAGGGTCACTCGAACTGTTTGAATCATAGATTCGTATAAGCATTTGGAATAGTGCTTTTGATGTGAATGTCTTCCTTGTTCCCACCTCGCTTGTAAGGAACAAGTGCACATGAGTGTGCACGTTTAAGCGTTTCTTCATTGCAATATTCGTTAGGATTGCTTGTTGTTCTCGATTCAACAATCGTCTAACTCTGTAGTATTCTTCGTTTTCAATAAAGAAAGGATGTTCTGTGACTTTAAACCCAAGATTGATATGTTTTCAATGGTGGTTGATCAAGGACGAGGAAAATCTGCTTGAAAGTAATAGGATTCACATAAAGTTCTAGTTGTTTTATGCTTTGTTGATGTCTCATCAACATTTCCAGGGTTTTCTAGTTCTTCAAGTGCACTCTCTAAATCACCCCATGTTGGGTTGACATTGTATGTAAATCTAGCCTCATTGATTTGCATTGTAGTCTCATAAACAATATATGCAACTTCCCATGTAGCAAAGGTATGTTTTAATGTGTCTTCATTTTGATCAAATGGAACATACAACAATAGTTTCTCTCTACAGAAGTTTTCATAGTCAATGTGTTTGTTGTATTTGACAAAGCGTATTACAGTTGGTTTTTTTCTTTTTGATATTTGTGTACCATTTTTTTTGTAATGCAATATGAATTCTGCAAGGCGGATTATCTTAATGGGAGGTGGACGCTGGAGGTAGTAATCAATAATAGAGTGACATATCACGTCCTCTTAATTATTAGGCTCTTGTTTTAGCAAGAATGGTGGTTTAAGCATGAATGCGTGTGTGTCAAGTGGAGATGTGTTTATGAAGACACATTTACTTGAAGTACAGTTCAGAGGCAGGGAAAGTGCGAAGTGGACTGCTTGCTAAGCAGACATTTGTTGAAGATTAAGCAATGTATTTCCAAGTGTACGTATCGTTTGCATAGTGTCAATGTGACTTTTCTCATGTTCTCTGTGTATTCTTTTGAATGCACTTGTCATAGATCTGTCAACTTTGGTCATGTACAAGGTACAATACAATGCCGCAACATATGCATTGAGGACAAATTGCGCATCTATATTTTCATTCCACATATTTGGCATGTCCTTGGAGAAACCATTGTTCCAAATACGTGAAAGTTTTTGTTTAAGGTAAATTGTTGGTTGCTTAAGTGTAGATTGTATTACTTGGATGTACTCATCTTCTGTCAGATTTAGTTCCACCAAGAAGTATTCAATGCTCATTAAGTCATCGAAGTATCGTTGTTCTAGAAATGTGAAAAAAGATTTTGATTTCTCAATGAGAATATTGTCCTCTAAAGAAATTGGTTCTATGATTCTTATTGTTCTCATCGACGACATAGGGAAGTTGTATCTGCACTGTGAATTCTTTCGTTTTTTATAGCTTCTTGTATGGTAATGTCTATGAACTTTGACAATTTCTTGATCCAAATGATCCATGTTGCATGTTATGTATCTGTCCACAAATTGATCGATTTGCAAATTGTTGTCATTTCCATAGATTGGTGCATCCTCTATCCACAATAGTGTGTGGTCATGTTCATGCCCTCTATTTTGGAACTCAGTTACAAAATAATAGTCTGATATTCTTCCAAAGAAAGTTTCATCATGACATATCAATTGCCTTAAAGCATTTATTCTATGTCTATAGTAACGAGTACATGTCACTGGGTCTTTTCTTATGAGGTAGTCAATGTCATCATTTTCCAACGTCTTAGTTTGTTTCTTCCTTTTCTTGTTTCGATCCAATGCAGACATCGTAGTCACCAACAAATCCTAGTGGTGCTCTGCACTTGTGAATGTGATGAAAAAAGTTGGAGGTCCCAATTGTCGAATCATTGCAAATATAGTTTTCTTGTTTTGCTGCAAGTAGCCAGGAGAGATGCGAATGTTTTTGAAATCTATGTATCCAATATCAATTTTAAGGATTTTTTCTAGGTTTTATTTGTACTTAACATCTCTGGCCAATAACTTTCTTCCTCGTAGCTGGCCTTTTCTTATTCAGACCCATATGCAAGAGAGCACTTTCTGAATTAGTATGTGCATTGTTTTGAAAAACAAATTTGTTATGTGATAGGAGAAGTCACCGCTTGAATGTAGCAGTTACCAATGAACTATTTTTTGGTAGCTGAATCGTTCTGTGATGTCAGTGCAACGTAGATTGCCATGGAACAATGTTGAGAAGTTCATTTCCTCTGCAAAATTTTCCTTGAATATTCCAAGTGGACGTTGCCCTTTAGCAGGTGTGATTTCCAAAATCTTGTCTTACAGGTCATGAATACGTTGTGAGTCAGTGAATCCATGTATCAATGTTTCAGCAGGTCTTTCATTCTCTGATTCATCGCCTGTATCAAAGTCAGTAGTAGTCTTGAAAGTCTGTGCAGAGTTGTCATTTCCTTCTTCAAGAACATGGTTCCAGTTCTCATTTATACAAATGTTTTCCACCTTGTACAAGCTCCTGGAACATAATTCTTTTAATGCTTTCATGACAATGTGTACACACACTTTACCTGTTTGGTATGCATTCTTGTATTCCAAACATCTTTTGAGAGCTACAACAATCGTCATTGTTTCATTCATTGATTGTGGCAACACTTTTTGAATAACATCTAGTTGGGCATGCACGTTAATAATCGACCCTGTTAAGTTGATTTGGGGTCGTTTATATCCCCGGGGTCTGATCTGTGCAAATGCAATTTGTAGAGACACTAGTTTCTCTTCAAGTTCTGTAGGTGTACTTACATATGGTAGTGGTTTGTTACATCTTATTTGGTCAGGTGTTGCAAATTGTGGCAGTTTTCCATTTTCAAGTAATCTTTTGCATGGAAGACAAATTTTGCTAGTGGAAAATGTTCTACGATTTAGTGTCAAGCTAATGTATTATTTTTGCAAGTCAGGGGTGAAAGGTTTAATGTTCTTTGTGAAATGAAATTCCTCGCAAATCGCACATGAAGTGCAAGGAGTGTCTTCAATTTGTTTAGAATACTTTGCTTTGCATCTCTTTTTCCTAGACGAGGAGGCGTAGCAATTGTTCGTTAGTTTTCAATAATGGCATTCTGCAATGTTTGATCCAATGTATGAGTACCAGGACCACTGTGGGATATGTAGCTGCACCTGTTTCTTCCACGTATCTATTTTTTCAACATCTGACAAGTTAGCTTATGGTTGCCACTAGAAACTAGTTTCACATGTTGACAAGCCATGTTGAAAGTGGAATCGACATTTGTTACAAGCATTGCCTCCTCACCATGTAGATGATGCAAATGGTGATGGTGTTTGTCATAGGACATGTGTTGTTTCTGTTCAGTAGGAAGTGTGTAACCACACTCGTGTTGTGCACTCACATTTTTTTTAGGTTGTGATATGTGAGTTTATGTTTGTTGCTCAAGCTTCCTTCCACCTCTCGATGATTGGTCATATAATTGAGAGTTGTAGAAGGAAGTGCAGTAATGCATTTATGTCTTTCACGTATGACCCTTTTCAAGATGTGATAAGTCAGTCTACGCTTTTTGTTTAAGATCTCTATCACCTGATCACATTTGGGATGAGTTTCATCGTAATTACAAAGCATGCGACACTTGTGTAGATTCGATGCGGTTTGGTTGGCATGGACATTTAATCTTGAACAAGAAGTATTTCTCATCAAAGGTTGATAATGTATGTGTAGCGTATTTGTTTCCAACGATAGGATTTCAATTGTGTTATCGTAGTTTGAACCAATACATTAGAAATGCACGATACCGTCTGAAAGGATTGAGCAGACTTGGATATTTACTCTGAATATGGAAGATATCCAGTGCAAACAAAATGTCCCACCCTCTATAATTCCCTTCTCATATGGCATTGCCATATTTACAAGATAGTGTTGCCAACTTCCAACTGTTGGCATACTTTCTATGAGATATGGTAGAAGGTGTTCATGCAAACAGTCAAGTGCATGTTGACTGCCACCTATAATTGCATTGCAAAAGGATTGTACAATGTAAAGGCGTAGTGAGTGCACATCAAACTCTGTTGCTATCAAATAGCAAATTGCATTGAACATACTATCTCCACAATTAGATGTACTAGTTGTTTCTATGTGCAATCCATAAGAGTTCATATGATGCATAATTCGATTCCAATGGGATTGAAGGTCTTTGCAGATGAGGGACAAGTAAATATCAGATCCTCCAAAATTGCATATGGATAATTTTTTATAGAGTAATGGTTCATAATGACCACTTAGAGGATTGGCTTCATGGAACAAGACGCATTATGGATCTCTAGATGCAGTTTGGTTGAATAGTAGATATCTTATTTTTCTTGTTAATGACCAAATTCCAATTGATATATTCAACCACTTGGCTAGCCACCTTATACATAATGTATCTCCCCAAAGTCCTCTCTCATGTGGAGGCAGGGTTGAGATGCAGAGAACCACATCTTTGAAAGATACGTACTGACATCATGTATTCCATGCAACTGGTAAAGAAAATCAAATGCCAATTCGTATTGATACGGATCTAATGCCTCAATGTTGCCATTTTCTAAACAAACCAATAAATGATATATCAATCCATTATGTAGCTCAGACGAGGAATAGCGGAAATGCAATAGAACTTGAAATGCATCGAAGAGGCAATCTCCTGCAGTATACAAAAATACATCTAATCTAAAAAGGGCATTGTTACACAATACCCGGTCAATGTTGTCATGTACAATGGACTATGCATCTATTTGATAGCATTCAACATCTATTGCTTGCTCCATCTTTTAAGTTTTGATTTCCAAGATGTTTCTTAGTTATGTTTAGATAATATGGAAATAGAAAGAGAGACAAGTATAAGTTTGGGAGTGCATACCAACTTTGCTATGTATCCTCCAACCTTTTTTTGTCTCAAATCTAGTGCTCGGTGGTTGCTATAAAATATGACAGAGAAACAAAGGTATAGCCAATGCTCAACCATATAGAAGACACAATGCAAATAAAACAATAGTATCAATTTGCTTAGTACAAATATTCAGTATTTATTTAGCAAATCACAAAACACTGTCCCAAACAATTTTTTGTGTCTCAAGCCCATTGGTGAAAAGAAATTTGACGGTCCAACAATATTTTTTTTCGTCTTCTCAGCAACTACTGGAAGTCTAAACCCTTATAAGAGTTCCCCATTCTATAAACTATATAGAAGAGATTTACCTAGAAAATTGCAAAAGACCAACCTAAGAATTTTCTGTGTGTCAAGCCCATTGGCGAAAAGAAATTTGACGGTTTAACAATCTTTTTTTCGTCTTCTTAGCAACTAGTGGAAGTTTGAACCCTTACAAGAGTTCCAATTACCATGTGGACGGATACTCTGAAATCAACATTAATGTTTGGACCTAGCTCATTTTGCGTTTTCTCTTCATCCTTTACCCAGGATTTGCATTTGAGTTCTTCGAACTTTCTCTTTATAACTTACTGAAATATGTCACCGATAAAGATGGATAATGCATGACAATGATGCACAATTTTGTTGGACCTTGGTTACCTTTTCTATCATACTTAGCGCTTCTACACCTACCTGCAATTTTCTTCTACAAGAACATTTTGCAAAAGCATGTAGGTACTCATTCCCGGGCAAGGTGGAAATATCATCGAGGGCAAGGTGGGAAGGCTAAAGAATTTCCTTACTTAATTGATGTGTTAGATTTCCACTTCATCACATAAGGCAAAGGACCTGGATTTGTAATGCTAGGAAAAATGACAGCCAAAGTTGTGCACACGACATTGACATGCATATGGTGTAGAGCCCGGGGAAAAAATTGGAGGAAAATTTAAGAGCAACAGGAAAAGATATGCCAACTTCTATGGAAAGTCTGCAGGATAAGAATGATGTATAAATACTTTAACATGCTTACTTGAAAACTGCAAATAGCAAACAATGAACACCGAACACGAATGAAAGTATGGTATTGAGACCTACACGTCAAGCATGAACGCCAGAATCGTAGGTCCAATTGCGCATGGAAAATGCAACAAGAGGTCCTCGAACTACCCAAGAATTGCATCCCGGGTCCTAGAAATTTTTCTTTATAACTTACTGAAATATTTCACCGATAAAGATGAATAATGCCTGACAATGTTTACCTTTGTATCATACTTAGTCCTTCTACACCTACCTACAGTTTTTTTCTACAAGAAAATTTTGCAAAGACAACAAGCTTGACATCGTCTTTTCATGTCAAAGACACGGGTTCGACTCCCACATGGGATAGGTAGGTACTCATTCCCGGGCAAGGTGGGAAGGATAAATAATTTCCTTACTCAATTGAGGCGTTAGATTTCCACTTCATCACATAAGGCAAAGGACTGGGATTTGTAATGCTAGAAAAAATGACAACCGAAGTTGTGCAGATGATATTGGCATGCACATGGTGTAGAGTTTGGGGAAAACATTCGAGGGAAATTTAAGAGCAGGAGGAAAAGATGTGCCAACCTCTATGGAAAGTCTGAAGGACTATAAAGATGAATAAATACCTAAACATTCCTACTTGCAAACTGCAAACAATAAACAGTAGATAACGAAGACAAATGAAACGATGGTATTCAAACTTACTCGTCAATGATGAATGACAGAATCGTAGGTCCAATTGCGAGTGCATGATTTCAACCCTGGAAAGTGCAACAACAACTCCAATTGCAGGTGCAGGACTACAACCTTGCAAAGTTGAAACAAACAAGAGCAAGCAACAGGCAACAAACCAATAGGTCCAACTGCAGGTGCAGGACTTCAACCATGCAAAGTTGAACCAAACAACAATAAGAAAAAATGAATGAACTAGTTGTAAGTTTTAAACCTGCAAAGTAAAGCAATGCATATAGATTCTTAAGCAATACAAAAATTAATCAATCGCTCATACACATAGTACACAGAGATTTTTACCAGAAACCCTCAATCGGGAAAACCTTTATTATTTTCATTATATCGAATTTCACCATTCGCCATACAATATATACAATGTTTTTAGGTATTCCGTAGATACCAAAACCCTAATCCCTTAATCCAGGATTAATTTACAAATAAGCTAAAAATAGCAAAATCCGCTAAAAATAGCAAAAACCGCCCAAAAACAAATTTCGGGGCGCTACCCCGAACGCTGCACAGTTGTCGTATCTGACACACCCACACACACACACATGCAAAGAATATAACACATACCCAATATTCTCCCACTTGTTGTTTTCTTTGCATCCAGGGGTCCAGGGGATTATATAGTCAACAATCCAGGGCAGCAATGCCCATTGTTACTCTACACCAAGAGA